>KN837334.1:82982-97370 GCA_000827215.1 Sphaerobolus stellatus SS14 | reverse complement strand
AAAAAAAAAAAAAAAAAAAAAAAAAGTGCTTAGCATTGCTGTTCACTGCTGCTCAATCCTATTAACATGTATTATTATTTATTCAATGTGTATGCCTTATACTAGAAATAAACTACAAACAGACTGAAATGATCCAATTCATCTCATCAATAAGTGAATGACACATAGCCTGAGGGACAGTCAAATACAGACAATCCCTGGGAGTATTGACCACAATTTACCTCTGGGATAAGCTGACTGATTGATTTACCAATCAGCTATCTGAACAAAACCCACAGGTTTGAACAGCCCCCAGACTTCCCCCCAGATGCCTAGTGACGACAAGAAAAAGACTGGCAGAGGTTGATTTACCAATCAACCATCTGAACAAAGCCTACTGGTTTGAACAGCCCCCAGACCTCCCCCCAGATGCCTAGTGGCGACAAGAAAAAGCCTGAGAGAGGTTGATTTACCAAAGGAAGTCTACACTGTGATATCTTGCATTCTTAGAAGAAAAATATTAAGGATGCCTATATGCTATATAATACTGTGTATATGGTGCTCACAGATATGTAGCAAACACCAATATGTCCACTAAATTCAATTCAATGTCTCATCATCGGACTATATATTATGAATGACTTGAATAATTCTACTTACTGAAATTGAAATTACTTTCTAGAACCAACCATGAACCAATCAAACATCCAAGAACCCAACTTCCATATACTATGAAGAGTAAACTATACTGATATATTACTAATATGAACAATCACCATCACTATAGCACTTGCAAATTATTGTTTAGTTTACTGTCAATTGTCAATTAGTATAATACTGGACATTGATATGTATTAAAGAAATACCGCCTTTTTGTCTCCTCCTCCCAACTCAATAAACTTGTGATTTTTGTATCTCAAGACCCAAACCGCCAATTTTCTTCAAACATAGCTAGATCTTCTCAGAATGATTAGGACTACAGCATATAAAA
Source organism: Sphaerobolus stellatus SS14 (assembly GCA_000827215.1). Classification (NCBI taxonomy): domain Eukaryota; kingdom Fungi; phylum Basidiomycota; class Agaricomycetes; order Geastrales; family Sphaerobolaceae; genus Sphaerobolus; species Sphaerobolus stellatus. Next base: position 96,400 of record KN837334.1, on the reverse strand, counting down.
TAATCAGGCTGAACAGAGTGTTTCTGTTTGAATTATGTATTTCCCCCGGGCTATAGAATAGACTTCTCTGATAGGATGTTGAACATTGTGATACACTGTGAAAGGAACATATATTTGCAACCAAGCCCTGATTTCGAAAATGCTGGGCAAGAGCAAGCAATGATGCCACCATCATCCAGTGTGACCTCATAGCTGATTTCCTCTTTTGTAAACGAGTCAATCATCACCTAAGAGATCGTTAGATTTAAGTTTAATTTGAAAGGCAAAGAAAGAAGTAAGATTACTAATTTATCAGAGACTACTCGTACGCGAGACTCAGCATCGGCAGGGGTTAGAGCTTGCGCATGCTTCTTTGCCTCTTGTTCGGCTTTGCATAAATGACGGGAATTAAACCCAACTCCAATGCGAACATGTGCACGCATGTAATCAGGTTCAATCTCCTCTGACATAAGTCGGATGAGGAAATCGGCACGTTATCGTCATATACGACCCAAGTAATTTCGCTTAAGGTTCGAATGCCAACTTTCAATATAATTATTTGTATCAATGCCATAATGAGCATGCTACAAATGAACAAATAACAAATTAGTTTTCAGTGTATGAGGAAAAAGTGAGAAATACGTGCCTGACACCATGCCTGACACCACCGTTCCTTTGTTGGAATGTACTCCTTCGACATATACTTAACCCATGCCTTTTGGTCAGCCCATTCCTCTTGAATATATTCCCATTGCTTCTCAAATTCTGCCAGTACTGATGCCCGCAGTAATTTGCCAACATCTCTGCGGACATCTTGCAAGATTTCGGTGCGGTCTTCAGGACAACGATTCTTCTTGGTCACAATCTAATAGATAAAATCAGTCAATGCAGAAGTCAGTTTATAAACGAAATGTAATACAAAATGTGATGCACCTTTGACTTAATATTTGCGTCCCAGGCCTCCCACAGGTGCCAATAGCAATAAAGAATGCTAATAGCCGAGTTAGGGAATGCTAGATTAATTGCAAGGGCTTCCGTACCTGAGCAATCAATCAAAATGGTATGGGGATGGAAAGCGCAATTTGAGGACAACCACAGAAGGAATTGGACAAGAGGATGACTGCAAAAGATGTTAGGATTTTCTAGATATAATGTAATAGAAAACATGGAAAACACAAACTGAGATTCGAGATTTGTAATCATCCATGCCAATGGTACACCTTTACCCGTGACACGGTCCCTTGCTAAGATAGTGCTAAGGAACATCTTCTCTCGTGCCGGACCTTTGCATGTATTATGTGTAGAATCGAGACAGACAGTGTCTCTGTACTCTGCAATCAACTGTACGAGGATATGAGAAATGTCTCAGACTACCAGAAAGAGGCATACCTTTCTCTGCCATGGTGAACAAAGCATAATTGTGAAACCATTACGAGTCTCTTCTCCTGGGGTTTTCTTGTAGGCAGCACTCCAGCCTTTCTCTGTTAATTTGGTAATCCACAAGCGAATACTCTCAACTGGGTTGTCAGAGAGGTATGTGGTTGCCACATTCTTCCGGCGTACTGTGTTATATATGTCTTGTGCACTGATTTTGATGCTGCATGGAAGCGCATTAATCTCATCAGTTATCTAGAATAATTTATTAATCAAAAGTCAAATTCAGGAGAGCAAATTCATCACGTACTTCAGCCAATTCCTCACTCGTCATTCGAAGCATTGCCTTAATGGCCTTGCTGTCAAAGCCATCATTCACACGACAGTCTAACCAGTGCCGGACAGCATCCGGATTTCGTGATTCCTTCATGCTTCTGAGTGTCGATGGATCTGGGAGATGTTAGACTGAAATAAAGAAACTGAAAGGAGGAGAGTACATACCATGTCCAGTATGTTCCCAATAGTGGTCAATATTCACAACATCGCTACCAAACAGTTTATAAACCTCTATTTTTGCCTTGCAACCCACTTTAATGCTCTCCTTCGTCTTCCTCCTCTTACTGGGACTCAAGTTCTCATCCCGACGGTCTCGTGGTGAACCGGCGTGATCACATTCATAAATCCGCTTCCACTCATATTTTCGCTTGCCTTCACCCTCTGCAAATTGTACATAGCGCATTTATTAGCAAGGCATCGAGGTGAATAAAGACAGCGAATCACTTACTCGGTTCCGGACTCTGCTTCTTAAACCGCCAATTTGTATACACAGCACTTTCGGATGCCAGCCATGTTTCCCATTCGTCATCTTCGAAAATAAGTTTGTGAGGGTTGGTTAGATATACTTGGGGTGTGAGAAGATGTTGGACGAGAAGCTTCAGTGATGGGAGGCTCATCGGGACGAAGCCTGCGAAGCAGAGGGGTGGGATATGGAAGCACTCAGGAGACGCGTCGTTTAGTTGGTCTTCGAACAAAGTGACCAAACAATGGACCAAACAAGACGCGATCCGCTTCTAGATCCCGGTGATTTAGCTACGAATTCCATCAATTTGTCAGCTTCGGTTAATTGACGCTGGTGGGGATTTAGCAACATCCGCAGGATTGGTTGGAGCGACGCGTGCACAACTAAATTTAGCGACGGTGGCGCTCTGTTTGAGTTCTCACTGGGCGTCGAGATCCATCCACGAGACCAACCTAAAGCATACGCGAACACTGACAAGCACCTTATCCATGACGGGTTTCAGCTACACGGCCTAATCGTCTACCTAGCATTATCAACCTCGCATAACGACCATCCTGTAGCGGATTTGCACAATGCGCCACCTCGAAGCATCACGCACATTATGGTCAGCACATCTCGAGAGGAGTCGGAGTGGACACGAGGCTTCTAGCTTCTAGAAAGCCACAATGTCGGGATAGAAATGACTCGAACGATTTGGTTCGCATCTCACCCCATCAGAGAAACCTGCATGCTGTGTCGATTATATATATGGATAATTTGGGTTCCTAGCCAGCCGCAATCTGAGGCTACTCCGTTCGAACTTCGAGTCATCGGACGCGACTCTGGAGGTGAAGCTATCGCGACGTCTCGGAACATGGCGTCATCAAGCTCAGCTTCTGTTTGCATAACAGACCCTTCATCGACGATGCTTAGGCTACCGACTGAGATGGCGCGGAGAGTGCTATCGCGGTCGCGATGCAAGATGGCGATGGGAACGAAGCCAGCAGCCAGCCAACCACCCGCCTCTCACTCTTTAGGCGATCTCGAACAGTGCAAGTCATCGGCGTAGATATTCTGTGACATATGCGCCGAACGCAGTCCGATCTCATGGAATGAAGTGTCGTCTACGAGTTCATCCCCGATGTCGACGACGGCACGGCGATTGCGCCTTCCCTCCGCCAAGATCCAAACACTCTCGCAAACTATTGTCATATTCCTCGGCATATCCTCCGCCATTATCACTTCCACAAACAACTCTGTCAGTGTCACCGCATCAACCTTTCGACCACGTTATTGCTCCTCGTCCACTTGTCCACGGGATTGCCGTGGTCCTCGCCACGAACCCGGTTATTTCGAAATTCACCACTGTCAACGTCCAGGTTTTCATTACCGACATTCTTCTCATCCACTTACGACGTTGGTAGGTGGGTATATGCGTGGACGCGGATCCAGCAGAAATTGACGTTTGAATGGCATACTTGGCTGGAGTCACTATCGTCATATTTTCACACCATATGCAGCATGGAGGACGTAGTGATCAAGAGCCCTCATCCTTTAGGTTGGTGTTGGCCTACTGCCGAATTCACTCGATCGGTCTCATTTGTTTACCTCGGTCAACGTCAGTAGGATGAACTACACATAGATGTAGTGGATACGGCTGGTTCGAACGATTGCTTGTATAAACGCCGCTTACTTGGCTGCGGCGGGATGATGGTACTGCTTTAAGCTTCAAGTTGTAGGCTCAGAATTCGCCAATCGAAAACACAACACTCTTCCTTTTTCCATACATAGAAAAGAAAATACGAATCGAGGATACTTCCATGCCAGTGCAAGGGAAAAATAGGGGGGCTTTCGATGTCAAACTCACATTCCCACCTCTACGGAGTCCCACGGGCGCCAGGTTAAGAACATTGGGTATAGGGTTCCGAGCATCGGATTTTCGTTTTTCATTAATGTCATTTAAAGTTTCTAGGTGGCTTTATTCGCTGTTGTCGCACAATTTGCTTTACACTATAGCTAATACTATCGTGGATACAATGCTGAACTATTTACAAGGAGCATAGATGAACATTGTCGGTATCTGATTGCGGAGGCTTTTAATTCAGGGATCTTCTATGGCGCCATCTATGCAGGTTGAAAAGTTCTCTGACTCAGTTTATGTCAGATAACATGTACAAAGACTTTGTCCTAGTATACCGTGAAGAGTGAACTTACATTAGGACAGACTGAGCACTAAGTATTTTGGCTAATGCTAATATTAGAACTATATCACCCGAGGAATGAATCGGGACTTTAAGGTTTCCGAACTTTCGTGCGAAGACCGTTTCACTTTAGGTAAACGGCCAGATTTCCAACGGCATCCTCCGTGCTAGTAGCGGCTACGAGGTATATCATGAAGGACGGAGGATTTCAAACTCCCGAGGGGAAAAATCACGTCCGGCACCGAGCTATGCAGTGCTGCCAGATCTTATTCATATCGCGGCCAAAGAAGACGTCCACCGAGCCGGGAATTTTAATGTCAACATTAAAGTTCCCGGCTCGGTAGAAGCTGCATCTGCAGGTATAAACATGGAGCCTCGTGTTAATGTTCCAACCGCATGCTTTCTGCTATGTTCTTCGTGATATTGCAGCTTGTACTACTTCTTTCGTGTGTGTTTGCATTTCGATTGTTCTGGGGTGAGAGCACACCAAGAGGTTTGTTGCTTCGTCAACTTCAGTTCGAGCTTTCGTTATGACAACACGTACTATGCACACGGCTTCCACCCGGTCCAAAGGGGAAATTAATAACTGGAAACGCTCTGGACCTGCCAATTTCCAGAGAATGGGAAACATACTCCAAATGGGCAAAGGAATACGGTACTTATGGCCATAAGGGAGGTCTCGGAGTCCTAGATTAACTGCCAATTTAGGTGAACTGGTGTATCTGAAGGTCTTCGGTCAAGGAATACTCTTTGTGAATTCTCGTAGACTTTCCTATGAGGTATTTGACAAACGGGCAACCAATTACAGCGATAGACCGACGTCTACGATGCTGAATGAGCTGTAAGTGCGTTCACTACATAATCGGTATCACATTCTGGACTCACGAGTCCCCCGGATATTCAGGGTTGGAATGAAGCATTGGGCCCTTCCCGTCTTCCAATGCACAGAGAAGTGTATTCATTACCGGCGACAATTTTCGGAATGGTTCGGTCCAAAGGCATGTGAGGCATACAAGCCGGCCCAGCTGCAGTGTGCACGGTCCGTCTACTTTCAGTCACCAAAACAAGTATCAGTTTTTCCTTAACAAGGTCACCTGCAGTACGCTCTTGTAAAATATCTTCTGTGACCCTAAGGAATATTCTACGCATTTCAAACACTTCGCTGGGAGTGTCATCATGCAGGCTAGTCTCATTCTAGCATATACTTAGTTTTTACCTGATTAAAAAAATAAAAATAAAAATAAAAATAATCAGATTACCTACGGAATTCGTCCAAAGTCAAAGGAAGATCCTTACCTCGAGGTCTCTGAACGGCTGATACTCGCAATAGCAGAGGCCGGCGCCCCCGGAGCATTTCTTGTGGATGTCCTGCCTTTTCGTAAGTTCAGGACTTTCTCACTAAAGTTTATTGGTCCATTTATTCTCATTCAGTCAGATATGTTCCCACATGGGTTCCAGGTACCAGGTTTCAGCGAAAAGCACGAGTATGGAGGCAATGTGCAAATGATGTTTTAGAGGTTCCCTATCGCACCATAAAGGATGCAATGGTACGTGGAATAGTATGTCGATTTTTCTATTCTTTTTAGACACTTGACTTCACTAGGTTACCGGCACAGCAGAGCAATGCTATGTGAGGTCTTCGCTAGAGAATGCTATTCTTGATAAAGGAAATTTAAATCCACAAGATGAGGAAACTATTAAGCAAACCGCGGCTGTGTTATATTTGGGGGGTACGGACACTGTATGTTCTCCTAATAGCATTCTGCGAAACATCCCTTACATGGTAAATCCTTCAGGTAGCTGGTGTATTAAAAATATTATTACTAGCAATGGCCTTGAACCCCGATGTTCAACGCAAGGCTCAACGAGAGCTGGATGCAGTGCTAGGAGGAAGTCGCCTTCCGGAATTTGACGACAGAAGCCAGCTGCCGTATATTGCAGCACTCTGCAAAGAAATCATACGATGGCACCCAGTTAACCCTGCTGCATTTCCTCATGCAGCGGCGAAGGATGACGTTATCGAGGGCTACTTTATTCCAAAAGGAACTCTTGTGTTCGGAAATGCTTGGTAAGGATTATTCCCAACCTATAGACCATATGCTAACTCAGCACAGGCATATACTTCATACCGAAGATAATTTTGGATCAAACCCCGATAAGTTCAGTCCTGAAAGGTTCCTCCAATCCGGTGTTAGGGACCCATCTGCGACAGGAAGCTTTGGATTCGGTCGGAGGCAAGTACTCAGATAGGTGATTAAATAAAGAAAAAATCGCCTAACTTCTTTTCATTTTAGAATATGCCCGGGTAGATTTCTCGCCGATAATTCTCTGTTCATCCTGACCGCCTCATCTCTCCAAGTGTTTGAGGTTTTACCACCAGGGGATGCCTCTGGCAGAGAATCATCGGTGAAATACACAATGGGTTCTGGAATCTTTTCGTATGTACCTTCAAACGCCACTAGTGATTATTTAACTCATTAATATTCTCCCGGTATGAACAGAACTGTGGAGGACTTCGACTGCATAATTAGGCCACGGTCTGAGACTGCACAGGCACTCATCTTAGAAGGCATTTCCAAACAGTATAAAAGCTAGAGAAAACACTTTTATTCTTTAAGGATGGAGATGAAGAGGGGTCCTATCACCCTGCAGGAAGCTGCGCATGCTGATGAAAACTGGGCCAACTATTTCTCAGAAGAATAAATAATAAATAAATAATTTTCGATTCTATAGCAATGATCATGCAAAAAAAATATAGGGGATGTGGTGCACAGTGGAAAAAGATTAGAAGCTGCGTACTAAGCAAGTTTATGCAATGTCACACCATTTCTGCGGGCAGCATGCCTCAGCGTAACTCGGCATCGGTATACCCTCGGCATAGTAATAATACTTTCCAAATAGAGTATTTAGGTCCCAAATACCTAAAAATTGTTGAAACCCTTTGGAATAGTGTAAGATTCACTGATATTATGATCTTCTCCTCCTGGCATTGGATAATCCTATTTAACAACCCGGGTGATACCATCAACCCCCAGGGGTGTTGACAATCTAACAAATCTTTACATTTAGTATATTTTAGGATAGATCTCGCCGAGAATTTGGCTCCCCGGCAGCCATGTCGGCACTGTATCGTTGACCTTCCGAATTAAGAAGCTGCCAGTGATAAAATGCAACTTCAATGAGTCACCGAGCCTTATCCTAGCTCTCACTGCTTGTTACGTTACTGCAGCATTTTGAATTTTATGATAAAATATTACACTCTAAGACTTAAAATACCAGAAAATTGAAACCACTTTAATGTTTGGGCAAAGTTGGACTACATGTCCATAGCGGACCTTCCCTTCTCCTCCAGACCTTCATCAAAGTGATGACAAAAGTCCCACCGCAATACAACTAAGATATACCATTATAAACAAGATTATCAAAAAAGAATTTCCGATATTTAAAGCTGTCTCAGGCCTTTGATATAGTATACAGGCTTTGCAATCTCAAAACCCATAACAGTTCAGGAGCAGCTCTAACATTCCCTCATAAGTAGTTAGGGTGTGTAGTCTATTCAGCAATAACTGCCACTGACAGCCGGCTGTACATAATGTGTGCCTGGTAGTTGGTCTGCCTGATCCAATTTTACTGGCAATCCTTGACAACCCTAGGTTGTTAAATAAGAACATGCTCAGCTAAGGGCTAATGGTGTCACTGGGGTTGTTAAATAGGATTATCCCCTGGCATTGCTCCTATCTTCAAGGAATCATTGAATTGGTTCTATCATATGAATTTTATGCATGTATACTCTTAATAACCATCTGCACACCCTTGGTCTCCCCCCTCATTGAACTTCTATCACACTGAACAACTTCCAAGGACAATCTCAAGCCTCTCATTAAAGTGGACACAAATAAACTAACGAATTGGGAGCCTGGCATCGATTAGGCTCACTGAACGGTCATGCACACGTTGATAGGACCGTTGTATATTCGTCAAGAACAGAAGATGGAAATATGGTTCGGGTTACAGGATGACTATCATTATGTAATATATAATAGGGTTTATAGGTACTGGCAAAAGATGCCAAGAAGCCGGCAATGATAATGGTGCATGCGGAACACTGGGGGACCAGGATTACACCAATGTGGGATCGAAGTATAGGTATACTGTCTCTCCAAGTGACCCACATAGATGATGGACAAATAGATGACATCTCTGGTTGTTTGATCACCAACTACTCCGGGCGATCACGTGTCACTAACTCTGGGTAGTGTTGCCCACGGCTCGGCTCAGCTCCGGCTGAGCCGCCAGCCGTAGCCAATTTTAGCCAAACCGAGCTGGTATCTCAATGTTCCGGACTACTCGCCGCAGGGGACAGATGAGCGGAACTCGGCCAGGGGTGTCTCATCGTCCGAGTTCCAGTGCCACTTCTTTTGTCGAGACTCCTTGAGGGGTACAGTGAGATCAGAAAAATCGAGAGGAATCCAACGGTAGTGCCTACGTAAGGATCGGAGCACTTCGTCGATTCTCTGTAACGCGTGACTCGGTGCATAAGTTAGTACAACAATCCTACACTGTAAATAACACTGGTTGTATGGTGGAATTTTGGATTGAATAGTCGTAAAGAGAGCCAAAAATATGTTTCCCATCCACATCCTCACGAATATGTCGCAGCCATCTTCGCAGGGTAACGGGTACCCAACAAATACGCTCGTTGTGACAACCGGAAATTCGCTGAACCCACCCTAGCTCGTCCAAGTAAAAATGATGGTGAACCTACGAGGATACCACTCCATACAGCGAGTCCCGTAAAAGAAGATGTATCCCACACCCGAACTGTTTTATCTGAAGACCCGAGGCGATGCGCGTGTTATCGGAAGAGAACGCGACGGACCTGGCATCAGCTAGATGGGCATGCCGGAACTGACATCCCACACCCGAACTGTATTCTCCGAAGACCCCGAGACGATGCAAGTGTTATCGAAAGAGAATGCGACGGAGGTGACACGAGATGAATAGCCCTCCAGGGTCGCCTTGAGCACGGAACTGGCATTCCACAATCGAACTGTATTATCCAAAGACCTAGAGATGATGCGAATGTTATCGGAAGAGAATGCGATGTAGGTGACATGAGATGAATGGCCTGCGATAATTCGTAAACATAGACTCCATGCTTCATCTCTGGCCTTGGTCAAGTTAATACATGAATTTGTAAGTTTATGTCCATATAGTTGAAGGACAGACAGCTGAGGAACAAGTGCAAGCCCACAGTGATACACTTGTAGAGCACTCTGCAAGATTACGTCAAAAGAGTGTTGGATGAACCGCTGCCCGTCATATATATATTGAAGTACCGGGGTGCATTGTGGAGCGAATTCCTATTAAATTCGTCAAAAACGCTTGAAATGGATGATGTATGAAGCTATGTTTCATACCCTGTGCCATTTGTCAAGTTGTGTCAGTGATGTAATCATGATACTTCCTGGTCAAGCGATTTCTCAAAGACACGCCACTCGCACGGGTAAGCAAGCAACGAAGCCAAGTCGGGGCGGCTCTCGGTAACGTCGACATGCTTTACAATTTTGTACCCCATTCGCAAGTACCACTCCTGCAGTCGCATTTTGAACGCGTGCTCAAATGTTGTTGGAAATAGTAGCTCAAGTTGGATTGCGGAGCAGCAGAGTTGAGCCTTGCAGTATGCCTCGGCGAAGAGCACCATCGCACGTCCTGTGCCACCGCCGCGGTGAGTAGGATCTAGAGCAAGCATCCCAAATTCGCCGTGTGTGGATGAGTGGCGTATGATGCGTATGCAACCGATCGCTTGGTGTCCCTCTATAGAGGACGACGAGGACGGGTGGGAAGGCAAACAAAGCACTGTGTAAGCGATGGCCAGCTCTCCCGTGCTGATGTACTGCTTAATCTGGTCGGGATTCGTGCGTTTGTTTCCGCAATTGGGATGGAAGAGATCACCTTGTGTCTCGGTGTACACAGTGTTGACGATTTCTGTCAGTTTCTCGATGAGAGCAATCTCTTGATGGGTCCCATGCCTGTCCAGGCCCTGCCCTGCCTCCTACAACCCCTTTAAATCCCACCACACCTGTTTTGTGCCCACTTTCCCTCTTTTTCCCATGCTCTTGCACCCTCCATGATGTCCGCACACCCCTAAACCCCTAGGCCCAGCCTGTCTCCTAGCCTCTCTGCCCCTCTGTTCAGCCCCCATCCTCCCATCAAACCCCTCTATGCTCAAGTCACACATTGATAGTGGATGTGATGAAATCAAATGGTATGTGCTGTTGCTGTGAAAGTCTAGCTCACCCATACTGAAGTCATACTGCCCTTTGGTATGTTTGAGAAAAATACTATATTTTCCCCCCTCCCCTTGCTTAATGAATACATCTCAATATAGCATCTTTATGGTCCTCTAGCAAATATTGAAGTCATACTAGCTTTTTGTATGTTTCTAAGAAATACTGTGTTTGTTTCTCCTCCCTCTCTCCTTTCTTCTACACCCCAAGCTTTGCAATTTTCTCAAAGTGTAGTTCATTCTACCCATCCCAAGAATTGTTTATTATGAGGTATAACAACATAGAGGTAAGTTACCTAATCTTTGTAGCCTTTGAAACAACATGATGTTTTCACCTTCTCCTCATGCCTAACCAAAACTTGTGATTTTTATATCTCAAAAATGGGTCCGCTGTTTTTGAAAAAGGATAGCACAATCTTCAGCATTTTAACAGGGCTACAACATATCCAAAAATCAGACCGAAATATGTGCTTTCATTTGAATTAGCTAATTCCCCCAGCCTATAGAAATAGCAATGCCTCCCCATCCCGATCCTACAGGAGGCACCATCTCATAAAAAAGCTGCATGATAACAGCAAGGAAATTTAATGGCACCTATTTCCAATATGTGGTGTCCTTCCCTGATATCAGCCTTAGAGATTACATTTCTGCATCGTATTTGAATTTACTGTATTAATGGCTTCCAGGAACGGACACTTACAGCATTTTTCTAGCTTGTGCCTCTTCGAGGTTGTAAATATTTATTGAAGTCTTTGAATATAGCTGATGTGTGAACCGCGTGACTTCTTACCACCAACTCGTCGAATTTTCCCACGGGTCAAAACCTGGTGAAAAGACGATTGGGAAGTTATCACTCAAGAAAGTGGTTAATATATCGATCCATATCGAGAGACACTAGTCATCATCACTCACACGGAAAAAACCAAATGTCGGCGACCTCCAAGGAGGCCACGACGCCGCCGCCTTCCTCTGGCACGCGAAACCGGAAAGATCTCACCACGAAGGAAGACGCACAGAAAGGAAGAATCAAAGACGTTAGAACCGCAAAGGCCTTCCTAGAAGGCCTCAGCGTAATCATCACAGATGAGAAAATAACTATACCATCACTGATCCTAGCCCTGCAACATCTGGCGCAATCCACCGGAGCAAAGCAAACCCTTCAGGATGGAATGTGAGCGGTAGCCCTGCTGTTGACAGTTGCCAATGACGCCGACAGCACTGAGGAGCTGGCCAAAAAAGTAGCAGAGCAAATGAAGGTGCATAGCGGCCAGGACCACAGCGCGCTGGACGGAGCAAGGGAAGTGGTGCAGGAGATCTAGAAAGCGACACAGGCGATGAAGGAAGAGGGGAAGAAGACACTCCTAGGACTGGCCATGGTCATAGGGGCCCTAGAAAAGTCTCCCACGTATGCAGACGTCGTGACTGCTAGACAATCCGCGACGGCACTGAAGCCAGCCCCCTGCCAACCAACAGGGCCGTCTGACATGACTCGCATATCCATGCTGGCTAAAGGCAACACCAAGGCCCGGCAAATCTTGGTGGACGAGATAGCAGGAAACGACAACGCAGTGACTCTAGCCGCTTTGACACCAGCCGAACTCGAAGCGAAGGCGAACTTAGCTCTAGCCAACGTCTCCAAAGATCTAAAAACAGAGGTAACAGCGGTCACTGCCAACCGACTAAGCAATGGGGGCATCGTCTACGAACTCAGCTCAGCAGAAGCCGCCAAGCTAATCCAAGAAAACGAAGAGGTCCGAAAACACTTTACTGACCTCTACAGCTCGCAAGCCTCTGTCAAACCACGCCTGTACCCCATTATAGTCGAGAGAGTCCCCCTGAGCTTCAAGCCGGATTCTAATGCAGACGTCAGAAACCTCGAGGACGAGAACGGGATTCACGCGGGAGAAATCGAAAGAGCCAGGTGGATCAAGCCCCCGGAGCGACGTGACGCGAACCAAAGAGCTGCTCACCTCATTGTTCTCGTCTCAAACCCAAGGACTGCTAACCACCTAATACGAGACGGGATGCGCGCACACTGAACTCTGCTATGGTGCCGGAAGTTGCTCAAAGAACCCTCAAGATGCCTAAAGTGCCACAAGATCGGTACTGGTCATTTCGCTAGTCAGTGCAATGAAAGCGAGGAGAAATGTGGAACATGCGGGTCTGGACACCGCACGAAGGTATGCCCTGTAGGCAATAGAGAGGGCCGATATTACTCAATCTTCAACTTGGATCAGAGTATGTGTCTGTTATTCACTGATTCAAAGCTAATTATTTGCTGGTCATGTATAGTGTGTTGATTAGCTGTGAAAATACTGGAAAAACTGAATGGAAGACATCAGATTATTATGGGCGTATTATTGAGATTCAAACTGATATGGTAGTTTCAACAGTCAAATAAATGAGTGAACAATACTAATATGATTATCATTAGCAGACCACAGAAGAGACTTTGGCTGTGCTACATGTGAAATGGTATTATACTAGTAACAGTATACTGGAATGGATCAAGAAAAGGAAACCTTTGTTCAACTTACCTACTGAAGAGATTGAAAAAATTCAAAGGTGATTTCTGTATGTTCTCAATGAATGAGACACTGAATTACAGAGGATTTAATAGATAATTTAGGGATTGTTTGGGGAGTCAGGAACTTGTTTTAACAAGTCATTCTGATTATATTGATATACAAACTGTCTCATGTGAGTTGAAGTTGGATTCTCTGGACAGCTTATTTATGATCTACACATAGGTTTGTGCCAAGTATATCAATTTGATGACTCAGCCACCCAGGAGTTT
>KN837334.1:56726-73537 GCA_000827215.1 Sphaerobolus stellatus SS14 | reverse complement strand
CTAAGTCGAGACCCTGGTACTTGGTGAGACAGCTTGCTGAGGCATGTGTGGTGAAAAAACCTAAGTCAAGACCCTGGTACTTGGTGAGACAGCCTGGTGACATCATGTCACACCTATGTTCCCTGTACCTGTATAATCTGTGGGTACAGGGAACATGGGTAACAGTGTTATTCGGGGCTCCCATCGTTCCGGGTGAACAGTTTGATGGATTCAGCTAAATTTTTGGCATGTCGTAGAATTTGGTTAGGCGAGCAGGACCTGCTATACTTGGCAAGTGATGTTCCCACGGCTGAATTGATATTGAATTTAGAGCGGGGAACGGAAAGATCCTGTGAGGGTGGACTGTGGGAACATGGGTCCGCTACGAAAAGTGGGTGAGAATTTAGCCAGACCTCAAGGGTCCAGGACCTGCCAGGCTTGGGTATTTTAGGGACGGGATGGGGGGCAGCAGGAATATATTTCTGTTTCTAAGGAGTGGACTTGCTGAAAAAACCTAAGTCGAGACCCTGGGACTTGGTAGAGACCTATCTCTATTAGTCGCCGAATGGGGTACCCCATTCGGGCTCCTGTCGTTCCCAGTGAACGGCCTGATGGATTCGGCTAGTTTTTTGGCATATCGTAGGTTTCGGTTAGGCAAGCAGGACCTGCTATATTTGGCATCCGACGTTCCCACGGCTGAATTAATATTGAATTTACGGCGGAGAACGGAAAGATTCCGTCAGCCTGGACCGTGGGAACATGGGTCCGGGACGAAAAGTGGGTGAGAATTTAGCCAGACCTCAAGGGTCCAGGACCTGCTAGGTCTGGGTATTTTTGGGATGGGATGGGGGGCAGCAGGAATTTATTTCTGTTTCTAAGGAGTGGACTTGCTGAAAAAAACTAAGTCGAGACCCTGGGACTTGGTGAAAGCCTGCCAATGAAGATTTGGCAAAAAACCTAAGTCGAGACCCTGGTACTTGGTGAGACAGCCTGGTGACATCATGTCACACCTATGTTTCCTGTAACTGTGTAATCTGTGGGTACAGGGAACATGGGTAACAGTGTTATTTGGGGCTCCCATCGTTCCGGGTGAACAGTTTGATGGATTTGGCTAATTTTTTGGCATGCTGTAGGATTCGGTTAGGTGAGCAGGACCTGCAATATTTGGCACCCAACGTTCCCACGGCTGAATTAATATTGAATTTACGGCAGGGAATGGAAAGATCCTGTCAGCCCGGACCGTGGGAACATGGGTCCGGGACAAAAAATGGGTGAGAATTTAGCCAGACCTCAAGGGTACAGGACCTACTAGGCTGGGATATTTTAGGGATGGGATGGGGGGCACCAGGAATATATTTCTGTTTCTAAGGAGTGGACTTGCTGAAAAAACCTAAGTCAAGAACCTGGGACTTGGTAGAGACCTGTCAGTGAAGATTTGGCAAAAAAGCCTAAGTCAAGAACCTGGTACTTGGCAAGTCGAAACCCTGGTACTTGGCAAGTGCCAACAAAGTATCCTGGGGAGCAAATGGGTTAATGGATTTGGTACCACATTCAACCCTACTGTCATTCTGCACCATAGGTCTGATGGATATGACTATTTCTAGCATCATTCTGCATGTTTCGCACTGGGAACCTGGACCTGCTATATTTGGCACATGACCTTCCCACAGTTGAATTAATATTGAATTTTTGCCACAGTACAGGATGATCCCATAACCCTGGGCCATGGGGACATGGGTCCGGGATGAAAACTATATAGAATTTTAGTCAGAGTTCAGCACTATGGGACCTGCTAGCTTTGGTTATTTTTGGGGAGGGATATGGGGTGGTTTGTAATTTATTTGTGTTCCGGTTGGCTTATTACCCTTGGAGAATAGGAAGATCCCCCAAACCTGAGGTGTCGGAACATGGGTCCAGAATAGAAACTATATGATGTTTTATCCAGAATTCACCACTATGGGACCTGCTAGATTTGGTTATTTTTGGGGAGGGATATGGGGTGGTTTGTAATTTATTTGTGTTCCGGGTGGTTTATTACCCTTGGGGAATAGGATGGTCCCTCGAACCTGAGGTGTCAGAACATGGGTCCTGAATAAAAACTATATGATATTTTTGCAATAATTCAGCACGTGTGAGATCTGCTAGATTTAGTTATTTTTGGGCAGGGATATGGGGTGGTTTGTAATTTATTTGTGTTCCGGTTGGCTTATTACCCTTGGGGAATAGGAAGGTCCCTCAAACCTGAGGTGTCAGAACATGGGTTCTGGATAAAAACTATATCATATTTTAGCCATAATTTACCACTATACGACCTGCTAGATTTGGTTAATTTTGGGATGGGATATGGGGTGATTTGTAATTATTTGTGTTCTGGTTGTCTTATTACCCTTGAGGAATAGGACGGTCCCCCAAGGCTGAGGTGTTGGAACATGGGTCCAGGATGAAAACTATATGATAATTTAGCCATAATTCAGCACTATGGGACCTGCTAGATTATGTTATTTTTGGTGAGGGATATGGGGTGCTTTGTAATTTATTTGTGTTCCGGGTGGCTTATTGTTACGTCCTGATTACTGGAAGTCACTTCGGACTCTGGTGGTAATAGAACAAATGAGTAAATCGGAGTCCAGTTGATATAAACAAAAAGGACTTGGCTTCAACTTATGTGTTGCGCCGTTATTCGTATGTGGTGTCCTTATTTCAGAATGAGGCTCTTGACGAGTATAAGATCGGGGGCCGAAGATAATACTGGACTAGTCGAGATGATATATTCCGGAGCCCGAAGATGATAAGAGTCGAGGAAGAGATGGCAGACATGAGTTAACAGAAAGGAAGTAGCGAGGTTGATTTCTGACTACTGAACCAAAATACAGTTGAGGCTATTTATACTAAATGGAGCCCAAAGATAAATGGGGAAATAGTCAGGGATACGGAGATGAAACAGATAAAGAAGGGATACAAATGAATGTGGTTGGCTGGCAATAAATAAATTGGAGGCCGATGAGAATATAATGTAAGAGTCATGTGGAACATAAAACACGTGAAATCATAAGCGATGTTTGGCATCAATAAAAGATAAGCGAGATAAGAAAACGGAGATCCGAAGATGAAGAATGAATATACGAAAAGAATATAATATTGGAAGTCCGATAACAAATAGAATGTGAACAGAACATAAGGCGGTAAAGGAAATCAAAGATGAATAACATAACGGAGTCCGAAGGAAATAGAAAATGAATATTGAATCAGTGGTCCGAAGTGGATGTTGGGAACAGGTCTTGACAGTAGCTCCCCCTTACGGCTGAACCCATGAGGTCGTCATGCCGAGAATGGCCTGGGAAAACCACATTTCACTGTTATATATATAAATGGAGCCCATTAGGAATTTTGAACTCAGCATCTTGCGTCCGAACCAAGCCCATCCGAAATAAAAGTTTCCCATCCATCCCCTTCTCACTTCCTTCTCACCTCAAAATATGTCTGCCGCCACTTCGACTCCTAAGCCTCCCACCGCCAACTCCCTACTCTATAAGAAGTCGCAGGATGTGAAATGCCTGCCTGCCGTCAATCCCACGGACATCTGAAGGATGTTGGCCGGTTTTCGTGGTATTCCCAAATTCCAAATGAGACGGGATCCGAGTTCATTTCCAGACTGGGATCTGTATGGTGCGGAGGAGAAGAATGTGTTAATGAAGGGTTATTGGGCTGCGTATGATAAGGAGTATGAGGACTTGGAGGAGTTATGGCTCGGTTTGTATAGGAAGGAAAAAGCGGAAGCCGAAAAGCGGAAGTCCGAGGAGGAGAAAAAGAAGAAGAAGGAGAAGAAGAAGGCTGTGCCTACGTTGCCAGTGGCATCGAGATCCGGAATGAGTAAGGGAAAAGAAAAGGAAGAAATAGAGATAAGGCCGAAATTATTTATTGGATTTTACTAATTCGAGCTAGGTCATTGATTCGGGCTCCGAGTCTGAAACTGACACAGAGTTCCGTGAAACCTGCATTGGCTGCGAACATGCCAAGTTGAAGTGTGTTTTCAACTACAATTCTGCTGGCAAGAAATTGGTGTGCGATCGATGTGTAAATCACAAAACGAATTGTACCTATCGGAGTTCACAGGATTTGATTGTGCAAAGGGAGCTTCAGAGTGTCAGAAAAGCCGTCACTGCGATTAGTGGCAATACGGAGGTCCGAAACCGACTACAGGCGGAGAGCTTCTATCACCAGTATAATTTACAGGTGATAAGTGGGCTCCAGTGGTCACTAAACGCCTTGTCAAATGTAGATGGTCAAGACATCGGGCTCCGGACATTGGAGAACCAACTTGCGGAGGCTGGTTCGGTTCCTGAAGAACTCCAGGATGCAGTAGTGCACAGCCGGTCCCATGTTATTGAGCGCTATAACAACATAGCGCAGATGTGTGGGACTCAGATGAAAAGTATCGCGGTCCGGCATAGACTTGGTAAAGGTTTCGGCGGCCGCATTCCCCTGCTCAACCGGTATGGAGAGGTGGATTCCGGGGTGAAGAGAAGGAGGCCACAGGATGAAGATACGGAGTCCGGTCCCAGCAAGAGACCTAGGGTGGATAGAGGAACGGCACCTGAAGAAGTAGAAGCTGAGAAAGATAAGGGGTCTGAAGTGGTAGCCAATGTAGATAAAGGAAAAGGAAAGGAGAAGGAACCGGGATCCGAGGAGGATGTGGAGGAAACAATGAAAAATAGAAGCGGGATCTGGTTTTGTACAGATGTAATAGTAGAATAGAATTAATTTGTAGAATTGCGTCTAAGACTTAAAAGTGAAAGATTGGAAAAAACTGAATAACAAGGCTGATTTCAAAAGAATAACCGGAGACAGAAATGTAAGACAGAAATAGAATAACTGAGTTAGAAATTGATGTAAACAACGAAAATAAATGGTTTTGAAAGAAAAACGTCATGACAGAAGGAGGTCCAGTGCATTGAGTTCAGTAGCTAATACCCAATCAGTATCTTGTTCGGTACCCTCATAGCCCATCCACTTGACGAGATATTGAAGTTTACATTTACACCTTCTATCTATCTTTGAATCAAGGATAGTGTCGAGTTCGTAGTTCTCTTCATCATCAATCATAATAGGATTGGGGGCCGGTGGTATACGATTTTCAAACTGATTAATTGTCGCGGGTTCCAGCATTGAAATGGGAAAGACAGGATGCACCATCTTGTAAGCATCCGGTGCTTGGCTAGAACCTCGAAAGGTCCCAGATACTTTTCAGCAAGTTTCTTTGAAGGTCTTGTAGTTCGAAAGTATTGAGCTTTGACGAAAACATAGTTGCCAATAGAAATCTCAGGGCCCGATAATCTTCGGCGATCAGCAGGGTCTTGATAACACTCTTGAGCTTCCTTCATACTAGTCTTGAGGTGTTGATGTAATTCATCAAGGTTAATCACATATTCACAGGCACAGGCTGAAGCAAGATCGCGCTCCAGATGAATAGTAATGTTAGGGTGATAACCTTTGTTAGCAAAGAATGGAGATACGTTGGTAGTAGCATTAGGAGCATTATTGTATGCAAAATCAGCTAATGGTAGTAACTCTGACCAGTTATCTTGTTGATAATTGCAATATATTCGAAGATATTGCTCCAAGGTTTGATTAACACGTTCAGTTTGTCCGTCGCCCTCCGGATGATACCCAGAAGTGAAATGCAAACACATATCTAGAGCTTGTCCGAGGGATCTAAAGAAATGGGAGACAAAATCGGAGCCCTGGTCAGAAGTAACATGGGACAGAACTCCGTGTTTTGAGAAAACGTGCATAACAAATAGACTTGCCAGTTGCGCAGAAGTAATGTTAATCGTGGTTGGTATGAATATACCCTGCTTGGATAACTTGTCAACGACTACAAGAATTGAATTGTAGCCATTGGAGTCCGGTAGTTGTTCAATGAAGTCAATTGATATGGAATTCCAAGGGAGCTCTGGTACAGGTAGTTGCCTAAGGAACCCATATGGATTATGTCGTTGTGATTTTGACCGCATACAAGTAACGCAGGACTTGCAAAATTCCTGGACAAAGGATCAGAGTCTGGGCCAGACATAATCTCGTCGAATGAGCTTGATAGTTTTATTCTGCCCGAAATGTCCAGATAGAATGTGGTCATGCTTGTACTGCAAGACCTTGAGTCGGAGTCCGTCAACATCAGGAACATAGATTCTGTTGTCTAAGTGTAGGAGTCTGTCTTTGCCTAGTTTCCATCTTGAATCAATTCCATCGTTGAGGTGTAATGATGCAACGGAGTCCGAGGATAGTGCATCTTTGATGTCATTGTGAAGTTTGTGAACATCCACAACAACGGAGCTCCGAAGAGCTGGCACAATCAGGGATGTAGCTCTGAGGGAGGCTGAAAGCTGATCCTGACTAAAGATCGGCCTAAGGTTCCGGGGATTAATGCTTGCATAATCGTTACCCCCCTCTTTTAGGTAGACATCCCATTGTCTAGTCAATGCGTCCGGTTTAGCGCCTAGGCGTCCAGGGCGAAAACGTATTACCATATTGAATTGAGATAAGAATTCAGACCACCGAGCTTGACGGTGAGTAAGCAACTTTGTAGTCACAAAGTATTCCAAATTCTTATGATCAGTAACAACGTCGACTGCGAGGTCCGCACCTTCTAAGTAATGATGTCATTTTTTGAAAGCCTCGAAAATGGCTAACAATTCTTTATCATGGACGTCATAATTATGCTCTGCTTGATTGAACTTTCTTGAGTGGAATGCAATAGGGTGGAGTTCGCCATCTATCCAGAGCAATATGATAGCCGCTAATGCATAATCTGAAGTGTCAGTCTCCACCACAATAGGCACATTGGGAACCCAATGTGTGAGAACAGGGGCCGACGTGAAAGCCTGTTTGATTGAGTCGAAGGCAACTCGACATTCTTGAGTAAAGGACCACGGGGCCCCTTTCTTGGTAAGACGTGTCAAGGGGACCGTGAGGTCCGAATAATTGTATATGAAGCGTCTATAGAAATTAGCAAAACCTAGAAATGATTGTATGTCCTTAACCTTTCGGGGCTCCGGCCATTCTAATATAGTCTTGACCTTATCTTGTGACATTCGGAGTCCGTTTTCAGATATAATATAGCCTAAAAACTCAACTTCGCTTTTATGGAACTCGCATTTATCGTGACGAGCATATAACCCATTAGCACGGAGTCTTCGGAGTACCTCCTTGACATGTTTTCAGTGTTCGTCAAGGTTATCTGAATAGATTAGAATATCGTCCAAATAGGCCAATACAAAGACATCCAATAAATCATCGAAGATGTCATTAATAAATCTCTGGAAGGAGGCCGGTGCATTAGTTAAACCAAAAGGCATTACTAACCATTCAAATAAACCATATCTGGTTCGGAATGCGGTTTTGTATTCATCACCTTCAGCAATGCGTACAAGGTGGTAAGTGTGTTGGAGATCGATTTTGGAATAGATCCTAGATCGTTTTGGAGTGTCCAATAGGTCAGTTATTAGGGGTAACAGATACCAATCCTTCTTCGTGACCTTATTGAGACCCCTGAAGTCTACACATAACCTCAGGGACCCATCCTTTTCGTGTACAAATAGAACTGGAGCACCATGTGGAGACCGAGTAGGTCGTAAATAATCCATGCAAAGATGTTCGTCCAAGAACTCTCGGAGAGTGATGAGCTCGGTTGCAGAGAGCGAGTATATGGGGCCCGGCGGTACAGTGGCACTGTCCTCAAGATTGATCTTGAGATCATAAGGTCTATGTGGAGCTAGAGTATCAGCACGTGACTTTGAAAAAATGTCAGTGAATTCATGATATTCTTTGGGCACACTGTTTAACACATTGGGGTCCGGATCCATAGATGTTGCTCTTGCACGGAGTTCCGGATCTTCAAGGTTAATAGTGAAGCACTGTGAACCTTCCATCTTCGCTGCCCGAATATAAGCAGCAGCATTGACAAAAGATATTGATGGCTTGACAGAGGTTGACGACACGGAGGCCATTTCTTGATTGATAGGTGTCGCCAAGTCCGCAGACACAAGACTTGATTGACCAAGAGGTTGCTTGAACGAGGCGGAGGCCACATGAACATTGGACGAGGCCTTTGACAACCCATTTATCGGTGTCCGAAACAAGATACTGCCCAATACCCAATCAATCAACGGATTGTAGCGGGTGAGCCAGTTGTGTCTCAGGATGGCGACGCACAAGGAGTCCAGAGTGGTAACATAGAACGTCATAGACGTGGTTTCCCCTGAGGGGAATACAATTTCGAGGTCCGAGGCTTCTGTGATAACAGAGTTAACTGAACCGTCAAACAGAGATAACGGAAGAGGGTCAATAGGACATGTAGGGATAGATTGAGCCTTTACAAATTTCGTTTCAACAAAACAATGTGAGGAGCCCAAATCAATAAGAGTATATACAGGAGCCGGAATGGATTTAAAAGTAAGCGTAACTGTGAGAGAATCTGAATTAGAAAGAGCAGATGCATTGAGTCTAAGATTAATAACCGGGGGGATTTGAGGATCAATGCAGTCCGACCACCCGGGGTCTGACAGACTGGTCACTAGTTTTTTGACCCAAAAGCGGAGTCCTTAGCCTTGGCCTTGTCATCCGTATTGGGCTTCTCCTCAGTGTTGGAGGCTCGCGCTTTAGGCACAGGGTGATTGTTGGAACCGGAGCCCGAAGCCTGGTTGTTGTTATTGTTCCACCTAGCTTTGTTGCAAGGATGGAGTCCAAGATATCATCTATTGGAGAGAAACTATCATAAGCATTCAGTGAGAAAAATGAGGGCAAAATATACTGAGGAAAATTGTCTCTCCGATGGGGAAGTTCTCTCTGGCACAGGAGGCTGGTCAAAATTTTCCAGGTTGGAAAATGGCCTGGAAAATTTCAGGATTTGAGCGCATTTTCCAAACATTTTCCAGATTTTGGAAGATATCTGAAATTTGTTTGGAAAATATCTTCAAAGGTGGATTATGTCAGGGAAAATTATGGAAAAAATTTATATTCCAGGTATTTTCCAGGGCTGGAATATGTTTGGAAACTTCCTGGCCATTTTCCAACCTGGAAAATTTTGACCAGCCTCCTGTGCGGTGCCTGGCATATAACCACGTGCTGGGGGAACAATTATAAAACGAAGACCTCCCCGCTGCATACCAACGACGCTCTTCAGCCATCCTATGGTCCAGAGTAGTTATCATTTAAACAAGTTGAGAGAGATAAAATCACTTGTGCTCACCAATGGGAAGCTTCGACTGGGCTGGATTGACGAGAAGCTGTAGATTTCATAATTATAGATAGAAGGTTGCTTTGACGAAGTAACGGATGAGCATATGCTCGGGTGCAAGGGTGAAAACTTCAACTGGCATGAAAATTGTAGATGTAGAATGCCGTCTTAGGAGGAGGTGAATGGATGGGTCATCGAACAAGAGAAAGACAAAGGGTAAGATCAGTAGGTGTGGACACATGTGGTCTGAGTATGAATTCCTTGGCCCTCTTCAGTGTTTGATCTGATTATTTGGACCTTTCCAAATAGGTTGAGCCTAACGCGCCATGTGATTCAGCTCACTTGAGGATCTAGTTGTAAGGGCAACCCTTGGAGCTGAGCAGATGTCACACAAAGCTAGCTAGCAGAGGGGAAATCCAAAGATATATGAAATGAACAATAAATACACGCAGAGGGAATCTCACCTAGCAGAGGGGAAATCCAAAGAGAAAGTCTTGGATTGCCTCTGCCAGTGCGGGCCCAATAAATACCATCTGGAAACAGGAACAATCAATGCCAAGGACAATATACAACAGGGAACACAATGAAGCCAGAAACAATGGGAACAGAAGCGAACAGAAAAACAATGGAAACAATGGTGATAGAAACAATGAAAAAACAATGAAAGATACCCAGTGGCCGACCCTGTGCTAACTGCCCTCCCACCAATGCGCGATGACTACCCGCCCGGATACTTCCCGCACAGAGCCCACTGCTTCCAAGCTAACCTTCCACTTTCTGGCCACAGAAGTTGACGAATATGTTGCTGGGGAATTCCACGCGGAAAAGCTCCCTGGGAGTTATTGACACTGGAAATAATCACAGGTGGAAAAGTTCCAAGCGGAATTCTAAGGTCATCCCCTGACATCACCCCCCCTCTAGAATGTGGCATCATCGATGCATGGTGAAGGTGTCTGATCTGTTGAAAATCCAGAGAGTTGAAAGCTGTAGTGCGAATGCAACAGGGAGCATTAGGATGACTGAGGTGGGACTGTGTGACCAAATCCTATGTGGCCATATCTCGCTTGGCAACCCATGAGTTCTCTTCGTATCCATAACCCTTCCATTTGACCAAGTATTCCAGGCGGTTACGGAATAGCCTACTGTCCAGTACCTGTTCGACCTCATAGTGTTCTTGGCCATTGACGTATTCCAATGGGGGAGGTGGATCTGTTTTCTGTCCAGGAAATTGGTTGGGATGCACATGCAGGAGTTTGACAACGTTGAAGACTGGATGTATGCACTTCATTGAGAACGGGAGCTCCAGCTTATACATGCGGTGACCCAGTTTCCCAATAATCTTGAAGTGTCCCAGATATCGGTGACTGAGTTTCTGGGATGGTCAAGTGGTCTTAATGTCACTTGAGTCCAAGTAGACCTTGTCCCCAATCTGATATTCCAGTGGGGGAGTCCTCCAATGATTGTAGTATCGAGCCTTATCGTCCTTGGCCTTGGTAAGGGCTGCCTCCACCTCCTCCAGTGACTCCTGCATACAATCTTTGAACTCGTTCACTGTCTCCAGTCTAGAGGCTGGTTGCTGAGGTTCGAAGCCCATGTGTGGGTTCCATCTGGAGTCCAACCTGAATGGTGTCTGTTGGGTAGATGAGTGCACGTGGTTGTTGTACTGGAAATTGGCCATGGGTAGGAGTTTGTCCCAGTCATCCTGTCATAGGTTCACGAAGAGTCTCAAGTATTGCTCCAATTCTTGATTCACCCACTCAATCTGTCCAACCGCTTGCGAGTGGTAGGCCGTCATAGCTACGAGCTTAATGCCTAGCATTCGGTACAGCTTCCTTGTGAATTAGGTGACACACTGAGGACCTCGGTTGGATACAACTTGCTTGGGTAGACCGTGTAGCTTCCAGACGTGGTTGAGGTAAAGCCATGTGGCTCCGAGTGCAGTGATGATGGTGTTCGTTGTGATGAAATGAGCTCGTTTATTCATTTATTCATTGAGTCGACCACGTTCATATTTGTGTCTGCACCATGCACATCTGGAAGTTCCACAATGAAATCTACGCTGACTGTATCCCATCTAGCCTCTGGCACTGGTAGGGGCTCGAGTTCTCCAGTCAGGCCCGCCATTGGATCTTGGTATGGAGACATAGGTCGCAAGTCTTGACATATTGACTGATGTATCTTGACATTTTTGGCCACCAATAACTATGGGCAACTAGCTCCAGTGTCTTCCATTGTTCTGCATGTCCTCCAATCCTGGAATCATGGTGCTGGAAAATGATTCGTCGACACAGCTCAGGATCGGGCAGGACATAGACCTTGCCTCTGAACAATAATAATACATCTGCTTCCAACCACTCCACTGCCCATACAGACTTGACATTGCTCTTCTTCAGCTCCTCCACCGCCTTTGCCACTGCCTCTTCCAACTCTACATTCTTCATCCCTCTCCTGATATCCCTCAGTACCTCTCACTCTTCTCCCACCGTCGTAATCCCTTCCAAAGCTCTGATACTGAACATTTCTGGGTGGAGCAATGTGATGTCCCTGTTGTCTGAATCACCTGAGCATCTGTCTTCCTCATTGTCCATCCAGGTTTGTGGTGAAGCGTGAAATCGAAACATGAGAGGAAAAGCAACCACCTTGCTTGACATCTATTGAGGCTTTTAGACATCATGAAGTACTGCAAGCTCTTGTGGTCTGTCCAAATCTCAAACTTGTGATGGGCCTCTTCTAGGAAATCAGTGGAGTAGGATAATGATTCTTCATGGTTATCCCATTCAACACTCTGTAGTTCTGTACCAGCCACAAGGTTCTGTCCTTCTTCTTAATGAAAAATACCGGTGAGTGTAAGGGCAATCCTTGGAGCTGAGCAGATGTCTTGCCAAAGAGAAAGTCTTGGATTGCCTCTGCCAGAGTGAGCCCAATAAATACCGTCTGGAACTGGAACCATCAGCTATCCATGCGGATACTTCCCATGCGGAACCCACTGCCTCCAACCTAGTCTTCCACTTTCTGGCCACAGAAGTCGGCAAATGTGTTACTGGGGAATCCCGTGTGGAAAGGCACCCTGGGAGCTGTTGACGTTGGGGATAATTCCAGGTGGAAATCTGAGGTTGTCCCCTGACATCACCCCCCCTCTAGGGTGTGGTGTCCTCGACACATGGAAGTGTCAGATCTGTCAAAAATCCAGAGAGTTGAAAGCCGTGGTGTGAATATGCCGGGTTAGGATGGCTGGGATGGAACTGTGTGATCAAATCCTGTGTGGCCATATGAGTTCTCCTTGTACCCATAACCCTTCCACTTGACCAGATATTCCAGACAGTTGCGGAATAGCCTACTGTCCAGTACCTGCTCGACCTCATAGTGTTCTTCGCCATCGATTAATTCTGGTGGGGGAGGTGGATCTGTTTTCCGTTCAGGAATTGGGTCGGGAGGCACATGCAGGAGTTTGACAACATTGAAGACCAGATGTATGCGCTTCATTGAGAATGGGGGCTCCAGCTTGTACATGTGACAACCCAGTTTCCCTATGATTTTGAATGGTGCCAGATATCGGTGACTGAGTTTCTGGGATGGTCGGGTGGTCTTGATGTCCCTGGAGTCCAGGTAGACCTTGTCCCCAATCTGATACTCTGGTGGGGGAGTCCTGCGACGATTGTAGTATTGGGTGTCAGGGGACGCCTCCAGATTTCCGCCCGGAACCTTTCCGTCCGGAACTATCCCTCGTGTCAAGCACCCTCTGGAAGAGATTTCACACAGGATTCACTCTCAGCACATTCGTCAACTCCTGTGGCCGGAGAGTGGGAGGTTTGGTTGGAGACAGTGGTCGTCTGGTGGAGGGTATATGCGCATGTAGTCATAGCGCATGAGTGATGGGTTGTTTAGCGCCGGGCGGTGATCGGGACCGTTTCATTGTTTCTCCGTTTGCTTCCGCTTCCTTTGTTTTCCTTTTCATTGGTTCATTCCCCTTTCCTTATTGTTTCCGAGTTCATTAGATCATTGTTCATTTTCCTTTCGGGGTTTACGTTCCATTTCCGGACGGTATATAATGGGCTCACTCTGGCAGAGGCAATCCAAGTCTTTCTCTTTGGATTTCCCTTCTGCTAGGTGAGATTCCCGTCCTAAAGACTTTCTTATTCAGTTATACGAATCATCGGACCTCGGGCCAGCCTCGTCAATTGATCAATTACGCGCATATATACAGGAATCGCAAGGTAAAACGGAGTTTACTAAATGATTAGATCCAGATCGCTATCACCAAGGTTTCTTAGCTATAGTCGGGCAACTCAAGAAGCGGGGAATCATTGATGGAACCCAGATGAATTTGAAGTTCTATGAAGGCTTACCGCGAGGCACGAAGACCTTTTTAATGTCACAGCTTCCAGCTGAGAATAGAACAACGACAAGCTCACCGACGCTTACTCAAATGATTAAAGTCATCAATTACAAGTTCAACTCCAACCGCCTTGAGTTCTTCGAAGATTACATCTCAAACGATGATGAGGAATTACCTACTGCTAAGTCATTATTTATACAGCACAGTACTACGACTCATCCTGTACCCATAGCACAGCAGGTACCTTGTCCCAAGTCAGTTATGGATGCACCTGCGAAGCAATTGGAACAACTTACCACCAATCAAGCGCAGTTATTTAATGTGCTCCAAACGCTAAGTAACAAACCTCCTCAAGTTACTAATCTGGTCATGGGGTGATGCTTTATATGTGGGCAGACAGGTACTCACCCTCTACATCCTAGGAATTGTCCAGAAACGAAGAACCTTCTTAACGACAGCTTAATTCGATTTGATACAGACAAAAGGAAGTATACTTTGATTGATAGAACGGACTTACCTGTTCTATCCTTCTCTGCAGGTGGAGTCACGACGTATTTAAGACAGCAAGCAGGACCGCATCAACCTCCAATGTCTCTCTCGTATTCGGAAACGCGAATGCATTAGGAGGACAAATAGTAGGTATAACAGCAGAAGAATACAATGACTATTTAGGACAGGCAGCGACGTGTTCTGGTAAGGACACAAGTGCAAGACTCGGTCTTTACAAGCAACCAGACACTAAGGACAGACCTCAATCAAAGTTACCTGGTATGTTGAAGAAACCTGTCACTGATTCTACACTCTCTGTGCCGAAGGCACAAGATCCAGCAATCTCGAAGACAGTTCCGCCACCACATCCTATCAATACTCGCGATGGATGGAAAGAAGGTAGATCTTCGAAAGGCGTTACTATGAAGAATGAAACGAGAAAAGGTTAGACTACCCGGACTACGAAATTCCCACCATCGAACACACGCCAATACGAGTGCCGAAAGCATTAGAATAGGCAGTTCGCGAGGCAATCATCGAGCAA
The DNA here is from genome assembly GCA_000827215.1 of Sphaerobolus stellatus SS14. Taxonomy (NCBI): domain Eukaryota; kingdom Fungi; phylum Basidiomycota; class Agaricomycetes; order Geastrales; family Sphaerobolaceae; genus Sphaerobolus; species Sphaerobolus stellatus. The sequence continues at coordinate 58,954 of KN837334.1, read as the reverse complement.
GAGCAAGCTGGACGATTTGAACCGACCTAACCGAAACAGTAAGCTACAGATCAGCTCTTTTCGCAATCTTGAAGAAGCTAGGATTGGTACGTCTTGTACTTGATCTCCAGGACCTTAATGCTATGGTTATCAGGGATTCAGCTCTTCCACCGAGAGTAGAGGACTTCGCAGAGGGATTTATCGGACGAGCTATTTATGGCTCTGTTGACTTGTATGCAGGCTTCGATGCACGCATATTATCGGTAAACTCCCGTCCCCTGACAGCTTTTCACCATATTTCAGGACCAAAGCAACAATGCACATTGCCTATGGGCTAAGGCACCGTGCTCGAAGACAGCGTTTCTGAATATCTATGTTTTGAATTCCTGGCACGGAGAAAGCGTTGGCGAATGGCAATAAGCCGTGGAATCAAGGTTTCTGGTCCTGAGGAGCTCCTCAAGCTATGTGGTCAGCGCCTCCTCAGCACCTCGCCCCTCACCTTCGCCAGACATCCTGAGGAGCTCCTCTACAGTGTACGACGTCATTATTCGTTTCAAGCAGCTCCTCGGGAGCTACTAAGGAGCCCACTCGCAATTTCTAGATTTATTGACAGTCACAGGCGGTCCTTTCTTTTGATGCGAAACTCAAGTCGGCTCTGAGTTTCGCATCAAAAGCTGACAAAGCCTGATGAAGGCTGTTGATGCGAAAGTGGAAGAGGTGGCCGCCAGGATCTCCTGAGGAGCTCCTTCAATTAAACCACCTATTAGCTCAAAGGGAATTGAGCGATGACATGTACCTTCTTGATATATTGGGTGGAGTATTCAGAGTGAAAGTTTCTCATGCAACGGGCGCTAGATCTTTACCTCGAGGTAAAGGTCTAGCGCTCGTGGGTCATTTCTTCAGTGGCTTCCCGCCAACGTCGAGAGTAGAGAGAGATCCAGCTCCAGTGTTTCCTAAGGTGTCTTTGAAGCCCAACGTCGACTTCTGGTATTGAGTATAATAAACCCCATATTTAACAGGATGCAAGTCTGCAATTAAATGCCGCCAGCGTAAATTCTGTAATAAATCACCGACTGCTGTTGACGGCTTAACACCTGTGAGTCATAATCATATCAGATATTATCTAGATAGCCTTTCGAAAACATCATTATACTGCGAGGCAGTACACCTCTAATAATAATAGTTATGGCTTCACGCTGCTATATCACTCGTTCGGCTCGCGTTGGCTTAATTTTCGAAGGGTAGAAAGCCTGCGAAGTAGTTGATATAGGTCAAACTAGCAAATAGTTTTAAATCAGTAGCTGTATGCTGCCAAAATAGAATCATAGAGCTCACATTTTAATAATATTCCCAACGCCATCAACGCGGCTAGGATGACCACATTGCAGCATATTTGTGCTAGCTCACTAGTCGAGAAATATTTCATAATCAATGCTAGACATGTGAGAGCGTGTGCCGCTGCTTGAATATAACTTAAAGGCACCGTGCTCGAAGACAGCCTTTCTGAATATCTATGTTTTGAATTCCTGGCACGGAGAAAGTGTTGGCGAATGGCAATAAGCCGTGGAATCAAGGATTCTGGTCCTTTCAGGTCTACTTTGACAGTTCGACTTCAAGCGACACACAGACGTCAAGTTGAGCACCCCTGTTTGCCCCGCGCCCCAACACCCCCAGTAAGACCACAGCCGGAAACAGCTGGTGATGACATAAACTCGCCAAATATGGCAACGTTAGGCGAAGTCAAGGTGTTATTCTTAGTTGGCCATTAGAAAAAACAATGCTGTTATATAGTTACTTAAAGTATTATAGAATATATGGATGCAGTAAATCAAGCAAATAACTAATAGAGAATAATGTATATTAATACTTTGGCCCTTACATTACTGATTCTTTTGAACCCGCAAAGTGCTTGAATCATCTGTGTGCCCAAATTATATGAGAATAGATGAAATGGGCGCTAGAGCTCTACCTTGAAGTAAAGGTCAGGCGCCCGGGCTGGTGGGTGTACACTGGCGTCTACAAAATAGCCACAAGTGCTGGTCAATTTTATTTGGTGATGATATGGCATGTGGGCATACATGGAGGCCCCGCATTGCAAGCGGGTGTACACTGGTGTCCACAAAATAGCCACAAGCGCTGGTCAATTTTATTTGGTGATGATATGACATGTGGGCATACATGGACACCCCGTGTCACAAGTGGCCATACATCCAGAAAATAGCTGCATGTGCCCATCACCCACATGCCAT
>KN837334.1:18402-44645 GCA_000827215.1 Sphaerobolus stellatus SS14 | reverse complement strand
TTGAGTTTCACATCAAAAGTCTTTGTCAGGCTTTGTCAGCTTTTGATACGAAACTCATAGCCAACTTCAGTTTCGCATCAAAAAGTCTTTGTCAGCCTTTGTCAGCTTTTGATGTGAAGCTCATAGCCGATTTGAGTTTCGCATCAAATTGACTTATTACATGTCAACCTTAGACTAGGTGTGAGTTTTACTAGGTTTGACATGCTTGCTTGTGAAACTTGACATAGACTTGACTTTGACTTGATTTTTGACTTGCTTGTACAACTAGGACTTGACTTGTTCACTACTGGAGTTTCAAGTTTTGCTAGCCTTGTCCTCTGACTTGTGTCCTTGCAAAACTTGCACTAGCCTCAAGTTTCACTGGACATGGCATGCTTGTTTGAGTTTCCCAAGTCTTTGTCAGCTTTGATGCGAAACTCGAGTCGACTCTGAGTTTCGCATTAAAGTCTTTGTCAGCTTTAATGCGAAACTCTGAGTTTCACATCAACTTGACTTCTTACTGCATTACATCTCAACCTCAGATTAGACTCCAGTTTTGCTAGTTTTGACATCCTTGCTGGCCACACTCGACATAGACTTGACTTTTGCTTGACTTGACTTTTGACTTACTTGCATGTATAACTTGCACTTTACTCGAGTTTCACTAGACATCACTTATTTGCTTGCTTAACTCAGACTTGACTCAAGTTTCGAGTTTTGCTAGCCTTGCTTGTAATCTCAACCTAGGCTCAATTTTCACTAGCCTACTTTTCACTTGCTATAAGTAATCAGTATCAATATATCACTGTTTTTTGACTTCATTATCTGCCTTGAATTTTTATAGAGCATATTCATGCTTACTAACATAAGCTGCTTACATAAGTTAGGGTTTACTAACCCTAGGAGCTCACAAAACCCAGCCCGAACTGACCTGTTTTCACTATTAGATGCGAAACTCAAGTTGACTCTGAGTTTCGCATCAAATTGACTTCTTACTGCATTGCATCTCAACTGAAGACTAGACTTGAATTTTGCTAGTTTTGATATTTGAGCTTGTCACATTCAACATAGACTTCACTAGACTCAAGTTTTGGGTTTTGCTAGCTTATGTTTCACTTCTTAGCCTCCAAACCTCACACTCACACAACATTTGAGTTGAGCAATGTGTTGAAAGTATTCTTATTGCTGAATTAACAATAATTAATCTATATCAATATATCACTATCATTCAACTTTCATTTATCTGTTGAAAGCTTTAATAGAGCATGTCTATGCTTACTAATATAAGCTGCTTACATAAGTTAGGGTTTACTAACCCTAGGGATTCACAAAACCCACCCCGAACTGACCTGTTTTCACTATTAGATCCAATACATCAAAATGAAATAAAATAGATGGAAGATTTTATTGATACTGGAACAGTCATTTGGATTCCATCCAGAATTTACTTTGAATTCTGGATTTGACATATGGAACAATTGAGATAACCACAGACATGAGTTGCTAAGACACAGCCTTTGAATGCATGCAACCTAACTCTCCTCATTATGCATCTCTTGAAAACCATTGTTACCACACCACAATCAGATAACTTTACAAATTCTGTTTTTCAGGACCTTAATTTTCAGCCTAGCTCTGAGAGATTTGGTATATTCTTTCTTCCTGGCCTTCATCTTGAAACTCTGGCTGTTTATCAAATGGAGCTGACAGTGATCCAGCCCATCACTTTGTCACTAATTTACATGGCAAATGTAAGGAAAGACAAACAGATCCTTTAGAAGACCCGAGGTATACATCAGAGTACCCTTTGGGAACACATCCTTCCTGGACAGAGATAATGGAAATTCTGGACTCTAATCCTTCTGTCATTGTTGGCCCTCTAAGGAACATTAATTTTTAGAAAGATTCTCCAAGCACAACAAACTGTCTAGTGATTGTCCATATGGCTAAATGGTCAAGGCAATATATTTTTGCTATAAATCAGACTTTTCTAGCTGATCAGGAAATTATCCACTAATGGACACATGGGAGGATATCTTTAGATTCTGGAGTATTACAGAGATTCAAAGTTTGGTTCATGTTCCAGCTTTTCAACCTCACAAATCCTACTGGAAAGGTTTACCTCCTGGTCCACAACAAGCCACATTTGCTCAATGATACAAGACATTCTTTCCACCCCTTTCAGTGAAATTCTCCACAACTTCTTATTGGAATTACTTTTTGGAGTATGGTTACATGAAGGAATACCATGATATTCTGAGGATGAACACAGAAGAAGAGATTCTCAATCTTACAGATTCATTAAAGGCTACCTTTGACTGCCTTCAATGTCTTCCTTCCAGGTCACCTAATTCAACTAGTCAAGCATGGATATATGATAATGAAAAAGGAGGGTGATGTTTTATTGTCAATGCAAAGGGGTACAAAATTCTAGCAATAGGAGCTAGGAACCCTCAGAAATGTGATGTGAAGCCAAGAGCTGTGGCAACTCATACACATATTCAGTCACTCCTTGTTGCTGACAAGCTTAATATCCCTTTCATAGAAATATCAGAGTATATAAAGGAAGAAAGAAGAGAAGCCAGAAAGGCAGATAAAAGAAGTGCAAGGCAGAAAAACTATAAGAAGCCTCCACCTTTTCCCAGAGGCCACACATCCCAAAACTCAATGAAGAATACTAATACCAGAGATGACACCTCCAACACAGACTGGGACCAGCTGACAAAAAGCACTGAGGATGATGAACTGGAAGAAGATGAGATTGGGATTGAGTCAGCAGATGAGGTTGAGAATGAAGTTCAAGATAAAGAAGATATGGAGGAGGAGGAAGTTCATGAGACTGAAGATGAGGACATGGTAAATGGAGCAGACTTTTTTTCATATCAAGAATCAGATAGTGATGGTGGTTGTTCATATTATTGATATATCAGTATAGCTTGCTCTAAATAGGAATGCCTATATGCTGTATAATACTGTGTATATGGTGCTCACAGATATGTAGCAAACAACAATATGTGCACTAAATTGAATGTCTCATCATCAGACTATATATTACTCATCACTTGAACTATTCTGCTTACTGAAATTACTTTCTAGAACCAATCACCAATCAAACATCCTTGAAGACAACTTGCACATACTATTCAGAGCAAACTATACTGATATATCACTAATATGAACAATCACCATCACTATAGCACTTGGAAATTATTATTTAGTTTATTGTCCATTGTCAATTAGTATAATACTGAACATTGATATGTATTAAAGAAATATCGCTTTTTTGTCTCCTCCTCCCAACTCAATAAACTTGTGATTTTGGCTAGATCTTCTCAAAATGATTAGGACCACAGCATATACAATAATCAGCCTGAACAGAGTGTTTCTGTTTGAATTATGTATTTCCCCCAGCTGGTAGAATGGACATGATGAAGCACCCAGTGAGACATTGAGCACTTCAGTATGTCCAACAAGCATGCTTAAGCACCAAGAAGTGTAAGTGTGATATGTAACAAAAGGATGTCATATATTACAAGGCAAAACATATTAGATTATAAGATATGAATAAGACTTATTATTATTATTACATTTTACAGACCCAAAATACAGATATTTAATATACCCCCTATGAGTGCCCATTGCAGGATTCAACTCTCTGACTAATTGATACCTCACAATAGAGTGTGTATATTACAATACAAAACATATTAGATTATGTGATATGAATCAGACTTATTATTATTATTAAAGTTTACAGATCCAAAATACAAATATTTAATAGGATCATAAAATTTTAAGATACAGATAAGCGGGGATTATTATTTTACACTAGCCGGCACTAAACAAGCTGACCTGTGGTGATAAATGACAATCTTTCAATATCCCGTAATCAATCAGGCACCAAAAGTGTGACATATTGACTTGTGACACAGGAAAACTTAAATTGCAACACATAGAACATTGGATTATAGGTTTTGAGTTAATATAATTATTTTTACAAAAAACCAATATACTAATTGCAATCGGATATTTAACTTTTCTCAACAGTGAAATGGGATTTGCAATATACACTAGCCGAGCTTAACCCAGCTGAACCGAGCTGAACTGAGATTACTCGAGAAGAGACGTGACATTTTTTTTAATCCCATGCAGGCAAATATGTGACCGTGCGATCAATCCTAGTGCTCAACCCTAAGTTGATGAGTAAACATGAGAGACCAAATTGTAATGCGTGGGATTATCAGGGCTATCCTAAGGCCTCAGTGTAAAGACAGTTCCCCGAACTTCGTTCTTTCTGGAACCGTAAAAGTAAATTTTTGTTCATTATTCTCAGTAGCCGTTATAGACATAAATAAAACATTCTATTTTGACTATAAAAAACGGTCTTAAGTGTGAGTGGTGCAGGGAAATAGAGCTGGCTGGAAACCGCTTGGGCGCTCGTCGGAATTTCCTGCCAGACACTGTAGGCAACGGCGGATTCTCTAAACACGCTAGACAGGTACCAAGACCACCTAGCACTACTTAGACTATGTCAGGTTTCCTGATGCAGCCTTTTTCAAAAGAACTTGACACGCAAAATATTCGTAATTCTGACTTCACGCAAAGGAATCTTGCTACCTTGCACGGCGAGCGCTCATGCTACATGTACATTTTACTCGTGTACAATGCGTCTGAGGCAATCCATTTAAAACGTACCAGGATAAACGACGTCGTGCGAAGGTGGCAAGCCGTTCACTATGAGATGTGGTTTCCACTGCAAGGAGCTCCCATCATTCTCTCAAACTGACATTCGACACAAGATACAGAACGCCTCTCCCACTGCCACGGTAGTCCGATGCTATCTCCCAAAACGGATTCGGGTGTTGAATACAGCTCCGGGAAGTGTCAGACAGGTGTTTCTCCTTGTATATACATACATGAAAGTGTCCTGGAAAACTTCTGCATTTCCGTCAGGGACAGGGGTTCGGATCTACGGGTGCATGTGCCAGGCATGTTCGAGATCCAACTAGACTCGGTAAAGATCTTGTCGTCTGCCAGAACTTAACAGCTGACAGCTGAAACAGAGCCCTGAGGTTTCCGACGTCGCGGTATGTGAGATGGACAAATAGGGTGGCCACGAGCAGTACATAGGTAGAAATGAGAAATTATTCTATTCTTGATCAAGAACCTTATTTTCCACATTCTTCGTACAATCTAGGCGGCGAATCTATACTTACTAGGTTCTCATCCAGAGGTTAAGGACTCGATTCTGGGAATTGCTGGTATGACATTTGCCATTTATTGCACTCCCTGTTAACCGCGGTGGACCACCTGACGGCATCATCCTTTTCTCTGATAAGACATGTTGTTTATCTTTTCGCACACCTTTGAACTATCATTGTCAAGTACTTGCGAATGTTTTGTGCGAATGTTTCCGATACCGGATCTATATGAGCTCAAGCAACTTGCGAAAGGAAGAGGTACAGTATGTAGCAATCACTCCAGCCACTTATGATGCAAAATCCCCGCTTGTTTCAAACGACTCTGTTAAAATCTGCCAACTTGTCAGCGGCAGGAGCTTGTTTCCGGTCATCGGCAGTAGCTTGCCTCCGGTCATCGGCAGTAGCCTGCCTTCGGTTATTTACTTAAAGGTGCTCTGTACGACCTCGAATTGCACGTTGCAACCAATCTGCACCAACTCAAACCTCCATTCGCCTCAAGTTGAAAACACCGACATGTCAGATCATACTACAAAACTGCATATTAGTGTCAAGATTAAAGAGCTGAAAGGTAATCCTCTTCTTCGCGTATATCCGGTGTTTCCCTTTGACCATTTGACCAGGCTTCAAGCGTCCTGAACGATTCTCCAACCTTTTCGGGAACCAAAAGGAAGAGACCAGCATAGTTGGATGGAAGTCTGAGCACGAGTCTCTGAAGTGGAGTGATGAAAGTCCTGTCATTTTGTACGTGCTATCTCCGTTGCCCGGCTTGCAATTTAACTAGAATTTCAGTTCCGGCGTCCAACAGAATTCGAAGATTTTCTTCCATTTTTCCCAGGTGCACAGGCATACGGGTCGTTCATCTGAATGTCATTTGAAAGCTGAAAAGGAACTGAGCAGTATACCCCTTGGGACGCAAGGTAGGATCCTGATCTGCAATCTCGTCGGTCTCATCGCCAATGTACCAATGTACAGATATTCTACTGCTTCTTCAACCCCATGACACTGCAAAACTTCCTGAGACGAATGCCACCTTGATGGTCTCAATCACCGTGCACCAGGATCTCCTTGATCTCTCAAAAGAGATCCGCGTTTTAGGTGAAAGACCACAAGCCGGAGATAGTAAAGCAGCCGAACACATCGAGGCATTCGTCTCCGGTGCTGAGGTCATTCGTGACAAGGCAGGGACGGTACTAGAAGACTGGACCCCTCTTTTGGATAAGATTGACAAGTTCGTTGAGGTCGCGCAGCTAGTTTCTGGTGTATGTTATCTCAAAATTTCGAACGCTCACTTGCATCTAAGAAGTCATTGCAGCTTCATCCTTGGGCACATCTGGCAGCAAGTGTGATACTAGCTGCTTACAACGTAAATTTCATCTTTACTCTGAATTAACTATCTGCTAATGATATAAACATTTACTTTGAAGGTTTGGAAGGATCAACGCGAACGAGATGCGAGTATTGAGGCCCTAGTTCGGACCATCAACGAGCACTGCCGTTTCATTGACAGAGCGCGTCCCCTTGACAAAATAAAATCACAAAGCGAAATTCTTCACAAATTTATGATGCAAATCATAGAATGTGCACAGTTCATTCATGATTATGGCAAGGAAAAAGTTTCGGTGAGTTCCACGACAAGTTTGCAGCGTAAATACTTATTATAAGGGGCATAGTGATGAGAATGCTGCACAGTATGGAGTCGAATGTGGATAAGCAGATTAAGACTTATCAGGACTCGTTCGATGAGTTCAAGAAAGCTTTCGAAGCTGAAAGTCAATTGCAAACCCAGTTGACGGTTGTGACTATTCAACAGAATATTGAACAATTAAGTATAGCCACGTTCCTTGTCTCAGACTTCGGCGGTACTGAATGTCTATGTAGCTGTCAATCTTACACTCCAAGATCTCCCTTTCGCAGACGGGGCTCGTTATGAATCTGGCAAAGGTTGTCTTCTACATCAGTAAAACGTGCCACGCGCGCTAAACTCCCCATAGTGCTAGGTAGTACTAGGTAGCACTAGGTAATGGCGGATTCGCTAATCGAAGCTAGGAGTCGGTATATAGACTATATACCACCGCCTATCGCCCCTAGCACAAGCGCTAAAGCGGCTTCTGTGTCAACTTTCCTGATGTAGGAAGTCGGGAAGGGATCCTCCAGGAGATCCTTGACTGGGCCTTCTCCGCTCAGCACCAAGAACGCATTTTGCTACTAACAGGCCCTGCTGGTTCTGGAAAGTCTGCTATAGCGAATACCGCCGCAAAATCCTTCGACGAGCTTGGACGGCTTGGATCATCTTTTTGTTTCGACAAGAATAGTCGTTCAAGGACTATATCTCTGTTTTTCTCTACAGTCGCTAGTGATTTGGCCGATTATGATCCACAGTTCAAGAGATTTCTAGCTAAAACCGTGCAAGATAATAGAGCATTAAAGAAAACCCATGATATAAAAGATCAATTGGAGAATTTCATTGCTATACACAGGGCTCAATGGTGCCACACGGGCCCTACGCTGGTGGTTCTTGATGCTCTCGATGAAGCTGGCAACTCGAGGGAAAGAGACGTGCTCCTTCAATCTCTTTCCGATCCAAAAACGATTCACAAGTTACCGCCTAATGTTCGACTCTTTATCACCGCGCGACGTGAACCGGATATTATTTACAGATTCCGAGATCAATCTCACGTCCGTATACTTGATTTGTCCGCGGAAGCATCCTCCGAAGCGTCCTCCGAAGCGTTGCAACGTGACATGTATGCCTTCGTTCATTACACGCTCATAGATTCTTCAGCATTTCTACCAGATGATTCAAGGCTCACAGAGGCCCACTGTCACAAAATCGTGGAAAAGGCACAAGGGATCTTTCAGTGGGCCGTGGTTGTCTGCAGGCTTATCAAGGAAACGAGTTTAATACTGGTGGAAGAACTTGACTCCTTCTTAGCCCGCCGCTCTAACGATCTAACCAACCTATATGAGGAAGCGTTAAGACGAAGTATTCCAGTGGTTCATTCCAGGGACAAAGAGCACTTTCAGCTCATCGTTGGACTGTTACTCGCAGCCTGCGAACCGCTTCCATTCAGCGTATGGAAAGTAATTTGTCACAACTGTGGGCAAAATACCTCGGAAATTGAGGCAGCTATGAAGTTTGTTATCCCTCGAATTGGAGCATTGTTTAATGGGGGCACTTCCGGCGATGATGGCCTTATAGTTCCAATTCATGCATCCGTCCGTGAATACTTGACGGATCCAGAAAGCGGCGACTACTATGTGGACCAGCAACACGTTCATACGCTACTGGCTCGTGCTACGCTGGTCATCCTTAATTCTGATCTTCGCTTTAACATGTGTAGCTTACAGAGCTCGTACACGGCAAATCGCACCATTTCTGGTCTGAAGAATTTAGTCCAGTCCTGTGTACCTCGCCCAGTGACTTATTCATGTCAGTTTCTTGGAATTCATTACAACAGCTGTATCAAACGGGATTCTTCCTTGACAGGAAAGGAAACCAAGGAGCTCAGTTATCTGGTCGCAACGTTTCTGGAACAGAAACTCTTCTACTGGCTAGAGGTGCTGGGACTTTTGGGCAGCGTGGACAATGCATATTCTTTTCTGTCCAGCATTATAGCAACGGCCTAGGTATTTATCGAATCCCATTTTCTTCATTTTTAGAATGCTAATTATCTTTGAATGTCTTACCAGAATCATCGGCCAACGATTGTGTCCATCGCAAAAGATGCAAGACGGTTTATACGAATAGCACAGCCAGCGATTGAAGATGCAACTCCTCACTTATATCTCTCTGCCCTATCCTTCATACCTTTTGGATCGATCCTTCGCTCATTAACTCCGCCTTCAGCTACTGTATGTGCGAAGGTATCGGAAGGGTTGGAATCAGATTAGCCCTCGCTCATTCGAACAATTCACGTTGCAGAGATAATCTACAAAGTTGCAATCAGTCCGGATGGACAACAAATTGCTGCTGCCTCGGAGAAAGAAGTATTTCTTTGGAGTTCTAGACTTGAATGGGAACTAGGAAAACTTTTTGAGGATGACCAAAGAATGATTACAGCTCTTTCATTCTCTCCAGATGGCCAACAAATAGTGTATGGATCAGATGCTATTCGCTTTTGGGATATAAAAACCAGGGAACTCATTGGAAAGGCATTCCATATAGTGTCACTGATATGCAAATTCAGAAAAAAGTTATTGCCTGCACGTCCCAAGGAGACAGAACTATTCGTCTATGTGATATAGACAACGGAAAGCTTGTTGCTCCACTTATTGAGGTGGAAGAAGGTGTTCTATGTGTAGCCCTTTCCCCGGATGCGGATGCGCCAAGGGTTGCAGCAGGGTGGGGTGACTCCAAGCTACAAAAGCTGCAAGTATGGGATGCGAAGGATGGGCGTCTTCTTCTGGACTTGCCTGGGCATTCGGGGTACGTCACTTGTGTTGCATACTCTCCCCATGGAGAGAACATTATTTCAGGTTCATTGGATGGAACTGTGCGTATATGGGAGGCAAATAATGGCAGGCTCACTCATTGCTTGGACCACGGAAGCGGGGTCAACGCAATTGCAATGTCACATGACGGAGAGAAGATTGCTTCTGGAGCATTCAACGGTACACTTAAGATCTGGGAAACGAAGACAGGCACATGCATTCCAGGACCTATGCGTAGCCATGCTGGGCGGATCACTTTACTTGTCTTTACCCCAGATAACCAACAAATAATCTCCGGCTCCGATGACAGAACCATTCGCATTTGGGAGGTAGAAAGTGCAGAGGAGTCTGAGACTTCGGAGCAAAGTAGGCATCATTATTGTGTAACATTTTCTCCAGATAGGCAGAAAGTGGCGTTCACATCTGGACGTACTCTCCAGGTTTGGGATATCGAGACCCAGCAGCTTGCACAGGCTCAGTTCATCGGACACGAAGGCAACATCCAATCACTTGCATTCTCCCACGACGAACGAATGATTGCATCAGGCGCGGAAGATCACGTGATTTACATCTGGAATATAAGTTCGGGTAACAAAATAATTGGTCCGCTGAAAGGGAAAGAGTATGTTGGGATTTCTAACGTGGTATTTTCACCGGAAGACACCAAGTTCGTATCTGTGTCCCTCTTCTGTGCAATGCAGACATGGGATATATCCACTGGCGAGCTTCTTTCAACGGTTCCTCTAGGGTACTCCTGGTCTGAAGGTCCTGTTGTCCTTTCTCCCGTAGGCAGCCACGTGGTCAGTGGATCTACCTCCCGGTTTGTTGAGTTGTGGGATTACCTAAAGGATGAAATTGTATGGACGTCAAGTCAGTGCCATACCCAGAAAGTCACAAGTCTCGCATTCTCCTCTGCAGGAGACAGAGTGGTATCGGGTTCTGAGGATCACACCATTAACATATGGGATGCGGAAACGGGCATACTTCTTAATGGGCCTTTCCACGGACATACTTCTCCGGTTCTCACGCTTGCTTTCTCGCCCGATGGAGAGAAGATTGTCTCAGGTGCAGAAGACCGATCAATTATCCTCTGGGATGTCGGCAAGACCGTTCCTCTTACTCAACCAATGCAAGGTCATGCAGACAGGTTGGCATTTGTTGATTTTGCTCAGGATCGAGGTTCGCAGCTGATTATTTCCGGCTCATATGATAAATCTATCCGTGTCTGGGATCCGTCTGATGAAGCCGCAAGAATTTGCTTCTCTCCCGATGCAGCCCATGCTCTCGACGTAACGACACTGCTTTCAGCTGGCGAAGGTCTGCGTTTCGACAGTGTTACCTTGAGCAGGAATATAGGCTGGATCGTGGGTCCTCAAAATGAATATATTTTCTGGGTTCCACCCTCTTACCGGGGGAGTCTGTGGATGCCAAGATATGTAAAAGTCGCTGGGATACAATCAGTGGTCCTCGACCTTAGTCGGTTGCCGCATGGATATTCCTGGACAAAGTGTTGGAAATCTGAAACTGATAAAGGCGTGTACTAGTGGGAAGAGCCTTTTTCCTCTTGATTAACGTGCGGATCATTAGCTTTACACCTGAAGGGTTGATCGTGGTTGACTCATTGTTGAATTTATGAGGATGAGGCAGCGTTTCTGGGTCAAATTGGGGGATTCTGAGGTGTAATTTATTTCAAAATTCAATTTTGAAAACATCTGGGACATATCTCTCGAAGTATTAGTGGACGTGCTAGAAAGAAAGAAAAAACAATAGCTACGGATACTCCTGATCCGTGGGCCATCTCCGACTATGTATACTCTCACCTCTTGGAGCTGAGCGATGCAGAGTGATTCTTTCTTGCTCTTCGATACACATACTAGAGATAATTTATTTTGTGATTTACAAGAAATGGTAGTATGGGAGCCTGTCTCACCGGTTATTTGCCTTTCATCGACAGACAGTGAATCAGATCCCTTAACACGTCTTGTATCTCACAATATATATGCTCCATTTTCCTCTTGCTACCAGCCTGCAATCAAGAACCTTGGAATGATCTGAGATGATATCAACATTGCAGCATCAGATTATGAAAAGCATGCAAGTATTATAAATATAGTATATATGTCCATTGTAATGAATCACACTGACAAAGAGTGAATAAATGGGAGAGGAAAAGTAATGAATGCAATGAGCTTTGAAGAGCAGTGTAAAGGAAGGGTTATAGTGGAAGCATAGTGGTATTGAGTTACTTGAGCAGGAGATCTTGAACAGGCCAACATTTTATAGAGAGGAGCAAGAAAGATGCAAAAAAGATGACATCAATTGCACTTACCCTTTTGGTCGCCCAGCCTACCAATTTGGTCACCATCCATAGACAGCTGGTAACCACTTTAAGCCCAGCACTTTCCAGGTAATGGATTTGGGAGATTAGAGGCTTAAATAAAAGCTATAGACAGGTAGAATCCAAGGAAATTAATTTCAGCTTTGCACAGGCTCTGGATCATTAAATCTAAACTGATCTGTATTGAGGCTAGAGGTTCTACTGTTGTCAAGGCATCGAACTGGAGGTGGCTCGAAGCTGGGGTGCTTGAAGTCATTCACAAAGGGTTTGGAGTATTCACAAGGTGACTTGTGGAAGGTTTGAAGACAGTTGAGGCTGTAACACACTTTGAGGCTTGACAGGACTTGGCTTCAACTTAATCAGTTGCACCTCTATGAATCACAAGTGTCCCAGATTTGCAAGTGGATGGAGGACAGAGGTATGTCAAGTTGGAAGTTCAGAGATTGGTCATGAAGTAACTTGAAGAGGTCAGAAGTGACTCAAATAGTTCGAGACCAAGTCCAAACATGTCAAGATGAACCTGAAGGTTCACAGATTGGAGGAGAACTTCAGAGGGATTCAATCAAGTGAAGTTATGGTTCCAAGAAGGATGTAGTCCTTGGAACCGTCCTTATGGGATGGTTAGGTTCATGTGACTTTTTGTAGGTAAGTTCACATGCCTTCAATTCAATGCAAAGTTTCCCTTACTGAATCATTCACACAACTTGTCCCCAGGAGTGATCATGTGACAAATTCTATGCATTTCAAGCTGACAGGATTTATTGTAGGACTCAGTCTTGCTCTCGCACAAGAGCACAGTATGGGAGTTGGGCAGCCAGTCAAATATACATCTGGACATCAGTGTCATGCTGCTATTTTGCCTCAGAAGGGGAAATATTATGCCAGGTAATTTTTATCATTTCTTGAATTACAAGAACTGCACTCATGTCTATCTACCTTAGACACACACTATAGTTCAGGAGACCAAGGGTACTCAAGAGAGAATGTGGCAGTTAAGGCATGCTTGCAGCTCAGATACACCGACAACCTTATCACCTCTGCTTACCCCCTTGTCCCTGGATCTCAACCCTGCAGTCTTTCACTCTCAACGTGAATTGATTAAATTTGAGATGGCACATTCTAAACTAAAGGTGGATGTTTTACTGGAAGCTCTTTGGTGCAACTTGCTGCAGGGTTATCCATAAACCCTTGGGAAGTGATCATTGATAATATCCATAATCAGATGATTGGTATTCTGCACAACAATCCTTGGGACTCAATCGCTCCCTTGATGGCAGTGTAAGAGGAGTTACTTCAGAGGGCTGTCATTGCTGTCCATTTCCTGCAGTGAGTAGCTCAGGAAAGGGACCTTATCCATTGTACCACGAGGTTACCCTCTAGGAGAGTTTGTGAAAACATTGAATCATAGCTTTTTTATATGCAGCTACTGTATACGGCTCGGGGAGTGCTGCCATATCTTCGAATTGGGTAATCGAACGCCTCCGATTCCTCTTACACCCTATTTTGCACGCCAGGGAAAAGCACCATGGCCATTGGCGAGGACGAAAATTAGGTCTAAACACGGTTAAATTTCATCGGTTTCAATGCCTTGAATTATAAGCAGACATACCGTATCAGAATATCTTGCAAATATAACAGCAGCGGTGTTCTTAATATTATAGCTTCCTCTGCATCGCCCGACGCGTTTTTCGCTGTAGCTAAGCTTTCCAAGTTTGTGGACGTAGACAGCGATCGTGCCATTCTCTTTACCTTGTAAGTAGAAAATTCCATTCAGAATGCGCCACAACCATAATGCAAAACGCTTACCATCCCCGTCTTCACATGCTCAAATGGCTAATGGCAAACCCGTCATATCTATAATAATATACTTCCTCCGTCATTACACTAGCTTGTTTCTTAAACGAAGCGCCTGAGACGCATTTCACTAAAAATCCACTATCAAAATTCGATATTCTGGATAGTTTAAACTTCAATACGTACGCCAGGGGATCATATCATTATCAACGCTGAACCTCCCAGGGACGGCAGCTATCAAGGTTTCTGATTCAGCTTTATGTCGATGCCGTATCCGATCTAAACGAAACATATCATAATTATGTAAGTAGACAAATACAGATAGGTAATTGAGATCTACTACTTCCATGATGATCACCGGCCGTATGCTTGACACAGCCCTCAGGCGCCTTTGTAATCAACGGAAGAGATCTCTTCATTCAAAATAAATAAGTATTAACTCTGATGAATGATTTAAATACCTCGTATGTTTAATCCGGGTAGGCTTACCAGCCTCCACACTGACAGCGCTTGGATGAAATTACTCGGGTATCGCCCAACGATGACGCTGTCACCATTCTGCGTACTCATGGAGTGCCATCGAGCGCATCCTATCAGATATAATTAAAAAAAATGAAAAGATGGAGTTAGCCGTACAAATCCACAACTATAGGGAACGGAGTCCTATCTGAATAGTTGTATGTCCGTCTTCGTGGACCATTCGACGAGAGTAGAGAAATACGAGAGGGGCATGCCGACTATCCTCATCGGGCCTTTAAGTGCGTCCCGCTGGTCCGTGATGACACGGAGCTCTTCCTCTGTCTCGGCGGCTTTGCGGTCTGCGTCCGTGACCATCTTGTTTGCCTACCCACTTCATTAGTTGGGCTCATTATAAGAGAAGTAAGATGCCAATGTTTACCTCCTCAAACAATGCCTGACGCAGATTTTCGAGCCCGTCCTCGAACTGTTCTTTCGCCGCGGCCAATTCCTCCGCTTTCATCTTCAGCGTCTCCAGCTCCACAGTTAGCTCCTTCTCCTTTTGAGTTGGGCCTGGCGAGGGAGGGGGTGACGCGTTCTCTGATCCTGACGCGGTGCTGAGGCCAAAGGTGAACGGAAGGAGCAACGCAGGGATGGGAATGAACGCGGTAAGTGAGTCTGGGGAAGCCGCACACGTTGGGTTTGTGGATGTTGTAGGCCCTCTCCTCCCTCCTCTCCTCCCTCTCCTCCGACCCCAGCCTATCCTGCGCCTTCAGCGTCGTTGGCGATGGTAGTTTTGGAGGTGAAAAGGACGTCGGCGAATCCACGAGATGGGTGATAATAGATTCAACTGGAGAGAACATCATAGAAGTAGTTGAAATCGAAGGTGAGTGGGAAGTCGAGGTGCTGGTCGCTGCTCATCGTCGTCCTTGCTCTATATACTGCGCCCTTTGGATTGGGTGGAAGATGGATCACGGATGGGAGCAACAGGTCGCTGGCTTTGAGACTGGGCACCCTCTAGACTTGTCTCGCAGCCATGGGATCGCAGAGTGTCGCGGGTGTTACACACCGCAAGCTCCTTGGCCAGAACTATTGCGAGTGGGGGTGGAACGGGAGGGAGAACTCCCCATTGTCGTGTTCGTGGGAGAAAACACAGCCTAGATGCGGCGCAGCCACACCACGTGACTTAGGCGTGCTGGCTGACATAATCTGCATGTTCCCCCCGGGCGCCTTAGGGTACAGGGAAATAGCACCCCGGCAAATCCCGGCCAGTGGAACCCAGAAGATGCAATGTAAATTATTAGACGACTTACACTTCAATAGCTTCGGCCAAAGCTAAATTAATTCCCGTCGCTCGATTTGTTGCCGGGTGCGAAGTCTCATTAAGATTATTGTCCGCAGGGCTCAAATACCAGTCATCATGCAGTATCTGTGAAAAATGTCGGCATAGTGAAGGAATATACCATGGATGTTCAACTTTATTCTTGATCCAATCTGTATATAGCCATTATTAATTGCCGAATAGAATTAGCAGTTTAATAACAGACCTCGAAGCTTCTTCTCTGGATGAGAAGTACCCCATTCAATTAAAGTATCTATTTCTTCTTGGGTCGTGATGAAGCGGAACATGCGGATGCGGTCCATTTCCTCTTTCGTTAGGATGCCACTGAGTTCATCTAAATTACCGGAAAAAAAAAAATGGTTCTTAATCAATTCTACTTTTAAATGTGACGATTGAGAAATACTTACTGCTTGAAATGCCAATCACACATCCTCGAAAGATGAATCACAATTATTCAAGGATCCGATGTCTCGATTCCGCTGATTTTGGGGTTGTTCAATCTGAGAAGCACCCTACCAAGACCGAAAATCTGCACGACGCTAGCATCCATTACAGCGGTTTGCACGAAACCGTGCACTCCGATGCGCGCGTCGATTTTGGCGCTTTTCAGTAGCCTGAGCCCACCTCATTTTACTCCCTATAAACATTGTAATTTCGACTTGTTTGATTAATAAAATGTATTGCAATACTTATTTTAGAATTTTCTGCGAAGAGAGAATGAATAAATATGGCCTTGTTCTGTTTACACCGAAGGACGGTAAAAACAAGGGATGAGCGAATTTATTAGCAGGTTGGGCTACTCTCCTGCTCTCCGGGTGGAATATGTTATAGCCTAGGGTATATATGAAAGATCTGCGAAGAGACTTTGGGGAAATGAGCAGGGAAAACTGAGTAATTGCAAAGATGGCTTTATCTTACCTGGCGCTGAGTCTGAAATTTTGCTGCCTTCCTCCCGTTCCTCATATGACAACTCAACCTGCAAAGAAAAAGGTCGGACGACCGCCACGTGTCCCTCAAAGTCTGACCAATGCTTCGAAAGCATCTATGAATCAAAAAAATAGTACCCAAGCCGACAATATCTCACCACGCAGAATGAGATCCAGGCCACGTGCTCTTGTTCCAAATACTTCAAGTCTAACTAGTGATACTCCAGAGGACTCCCTAACTTCTTCAGAGGCTACTGGACCAAGTTCAGCGACTGGAGATACCACGAGCGAGGCTGAATTGGAAGCTGGGGCTGCACTACTCCAGATGTTCGGTGGTGATGAATTGGAAAGCAGCGGAGGCGATGGACTTGAACAAGGGCCTGCAAGCATCAGTGATGAAATTGAGAATATTGTTGAGATGGTTCAGAAGGATATGGAAGAATTTGGTGATGATAGGGATGAGATCTCAGCTTCAGATGCCCCAACATTGAAGAAGTCGCTATATGTGTCTTCTGACTCTGATAGTGTCTCTGTGATAGGAGAAGAATGTGAGTATTTTATAGCTTTGAGAGTGAACACATAATTGACCAATGCTGTACAGCTGATTTCGAGATTCCATTCCATGTCCCGATGGGCAAGATGGAGGACATTATCACCTTATCCACCTCGATGACTTGGAAAGACTTTCAGGTGGAAGTCAGTGATACCATGAATATCCTTCGCAAAGCACTAGCGATTGGATATAAGCTTTCGAGTGAGCCACAAAAGACAAAACCACGCATCTTGGACAGCCCTGTCAAATGGATCGAGCTGATTGATAGAGTACGTGAGGTACACCGGGAGAATGAATCAACGACAAAGAAGAAGAAGAAGAAGAAGGAGCTCGGGGTTATTTTGGTGGATTGCCGTGAAGGAGAGAAGAGCAAAAAGGAAACAAAGGATGGAAAGAAGAGCAAGGGCGGGAAAAGGAAGCGGGACAGCGATGGTTCTGCCAAGAGTGATGGTGATGATGCAACAGGCCGAAAAGCGAAACCTGATGATAACACCAAAGATTGGGTTGTCGTTCTTCAAGAGAAATATAGATGTGATATGCATAAAGGCTATTGCTGGCCCAGTCCGGTTGGAAAAGCGCATTTCATCATTACCTTGGCAAACATAAGCCTTTGGGCTAAGTTGATTGTGAGTTATCTCACTTTATTTATTGATACAAATGCTGACTTTATTGTCTCAGACAATGAGCAATGCTGATATAGAGAAGCCCCCAGGTGATTTAGGACAGCTGAAAGTCGTGAATCCGCAACGAGGGACTCCGGGCAGATCCAATGATAACAGCACTTTTGCAGGGTATCCCGGAGCATATCCTGCCCCACTGCCCCCTTATTACCCCATGCCATACCCATATCCACCTCCGACACTCCCACATACCCCTATTCACCCAAAACAATCAGGTCACGCAAGTTCTTCACCAGCCGGACAGGAGATGCCAAGTTCGGAGGCCGATGATATGGATGATCCTACAAACTTCCCGTGACTGGAGCATTGGTTGCAAGACCTCCAAAGAAGCGTATTGGCTAATGATGGCCATTCCTTCAGTGTCCACACTGATGCTCTGATGAGTAATGGTTATGTTCGTCTTGATCAGATTTCCGAGCTTACAGAACAGGATCTCATGCGATTGTCCCCTGCACTACCCGAAGGCACAGCCAAGATCCTTCTCAAGCGGGCGAAAAAACAGGTGAAAAGTATTCACAAGGGCATTCATAACAAACACAAAGAGAAACAGTTACGAGTCTGATAATGATCATATGTACATAGTCCAAAATGATCTACAAGTATCCTGAATGGCTATACCACCCAAAAGTGTCTTGAGGAGTGACGGACCACACTGCATTATATAGTTGTAAATATATCTGGACATCATCCCCAGATGCCATGGCTGTGCGAACGAGATCACCATCTCTATGAAGGCGTGCCTTGATAGCCGAAAAGGCTTCTTCAATTGGGTTCAGGTCTGGGGAATATGGCGGAAGAAATTCATAGCGCATTCCACTGCAATTTGTAAAGTCAGTACATATCCAGAAAGCATCGTAAATAAGAATACCGTTCTATAATCATATCCAAATTGTCCTGCCTTTTATGTATTTGACAATTGTCCATCACAATAACTGAATTTGGACCAGGGAACGGGTTCATTTGGTTCAAGAGCTCCTCGATGAATTCTGCAAAGGTGGTTGCTGTAAAGGAGCCTTCAACAATCTTCAACGATATCATTCCATGCAATGATAATGCAGGTAAAAGAGAGAACCTTAAATCAATTAATTATGCATCAAATAACAATGTTCAAGACATACCGCTTTCCCCGAATAAAGAATGCTTTGCGCTGTGCTCGTAACCCTCGGATTGCCCATGCTCGGCCACGATATGTTGTGCGTCGATCAGTAGCACTTTCATCAACAAATACTAGCTGATGTGCCTGATATTCTCCAATTCTCAGGGTGTAATCGGCTCTTTTGAGAGCACTCACCATACGGAACTCCTAGGATCCATCCTATGCCATCTGTTCACGGTCCATAGGATGCTTCGGATCCCATGTCGAGAGCCTTCGAGACAAGATAGGATTTGATAGGATTCGGTTAGACTATCCTATCCTATCCTATCCTACCGATCCTAGTCCATCCAAACTTGCTATACATAATGTATTCTATCTAATATAGTTCTGATACACTGATTCCATCATCAATATCAACCACCAATTTCGACAGCTCAATACAACAGCTCAATATTGTCTATAAATTTTGAAGTTCACCCGATGATGGTGACACATTGAGAATCAACATCCTCGCTTGGTTACAAGTGTAGTGGTAATAACGTAGGTGCATCCAGGTTCGCCAATATGGAACTGTGTAGATGCTAACTAAAGGGCTTTAGAAGGACTTAGAGAGACAACATTGAGCTAGCTTGAGTCAATAGTAGAGGGCAAGAACAAGTGTACGCACTATACTGTTGGCTTCCTTCCGTTGCCATGGGCATCGTGGTTCGAACTTCGGGCCGTGAACAAAAGCAATGAGATATAGTCGGTCTATTGTTCTTCTGTCTTTGATATTTCCCAATAGCTTAACCGGCACAAAGAAAGCCTGAAAGGTTTTGACCTCACAGCCTTATTGTGGAATTAACAATATGATCTAACCGTGCTCAGGTTCATTGTTCCGTTTATTATTGTTTTGACTCCTATTTAAGCAGAATAAATTCGTCGCAATTTAAACCAAAGGATGATGGCTGAGCCACTGGTACCATCAGCTCACGAGAGACATTGAACAGTCTGTTTCCACAAGTACAAAGCCAATGAGGGACGATAAGCGAATCTTGTGTGCAGACAACTTGAAGAACTTAGTCCACACACATGTGCTTACCGATTACTGTCATGCTTATTGTAATATAACAACGATTACATATCATTGATTATAATTTAATTGTACAGCTATGTATCTAATAGTCCCGTATTTATCTGTTCCTTCCCTGGTGGAAGCGAGATATAAGTCGCAAATATTGACCTTGCCTGCACTTCCAGAATTGCAAAGCGTGCTGCTGTCTTTAAAGTGTAAGCATTGGGTCCGAGATGATCTGGTGTCACCGCATCAACATGGACTAAGCTCTTCCAAACCTTTGAAAAAAAAGCAAAGAAACGAATAACTCTTTTCATCTCTTCCTCAATGATCTCCACCTCTTCCTCCCACCTTTCCTTTTGGGCTCGTGATAAGAACCATTGTACACGTTGCGCTAAATTTATCTGGTTAATACAATCCATGACATATTTGATTTTTTTAAATTACCTTCCTCATTCCATTCAGTATCCTCATCTGGATCACAGTCCCAACCCACCCGCCATATCCAACTCAGCTTTTTGGCTGATGCTAATGAAGCTTTTTTTTGACGTTGTTCCCTAAACATAGCCTTCGTATAGCAATCCTCATCCTTTAATTCTTGGAAATCCTTATTATCGGAATCGAAGCCTAATTGCAAAAGTGCATTGCGGGACCGAGTATAGGTCTCTGAGTGCTTCTTTATCAATTGGGCTTGCTGGTTGATCAGATTAGTTGCCCTTGTAAATGGACTATAGCCTTGAGCGTGTGTCTTGCGGTGGTTCTGATTGGCCAATTTATTCATGATTGCAACTTTTAATTGTCGAAGTGCATCTTGTGCTTGACCCTGGCGTAATCTGCATTCTATGGTAGCAGGTTCAGTCAATCCAAGACGGGTACGCTGAGATGCTCTGAATGAGGAAGGAAATTTGAGTTGGATAAATTCTGGTAGGCTTTCAACTTGTGTGACTTCGGTGATGGACAGTGACAGGTTCGGCATAAGGATTTTTTGATTCTCAAGCCATGGGATAAGTCGTCGACGGAGGTTCCCACGCATCTGTGTGAGATGCTTCTCATTCGTCATTGTGAAGATGGGAAAGACTGTGAAACCGAGGAAACGTCAAAGGTTAGTAATATATTTAGAGTATAGAAAGTCTATAGCTAACACTCAACTTGAATAAATATTAGGGATGACTCAGAGTCGACACTTCCAAAGTATGTATATTTCCTGGAAGCGGTATTTAGTGACTGTCACTGATATATTTTCACAGGTACTCACCTAAACGACTGCGGAGTACAGGCACGAAGGACAAGGTGCCCGAATCACTGGAACAAAGGTATGTTGCTCGTTTCATGAATGTTGATATACGGACATTGACCATAGCCATAGCGGTGAAGTCGAAACCATTCAAGGACAAGCTCCAAAGACGAAGGCTAAGGAGGTTAAATTTTTGCGAGCAGATACGGCCCCGCGGCGTGGAGTTGGGAGGCCGAGGAAACAGCAATAAGTACTAATCCAGTTCTCCGGATGCCTTGACTTCAAAGAATCCACCGCATTTGATGGCTATTGTATTTTTTGCGTTTGTGTATATAAATAATACTGAGTGCAGTGTACTGATTAAGACGGAAAATAACTATTGTTGCGGAGGTTCCATTATACAACTCTCATTGCGGACCTATTGAGCAGCTATACTCGATCAATAAACAACGGTGGAAATGCTATAATGCCATCATCAATTCATAAATGTACCCACTCACGAAGTCTCTCACTCATATCAGTCGATGAGCCCTAAGATGAACCACTCGATCATGATTACATGTGAATTCGAGGTTTCGTAACATACAATGTGATAATCGGAAAGGAACAATGACCAATTTGAAGGATTTGTTGAAGTAATAAAATAATGATGGCGCCGCAGCGCAACTATTGGACATTTTCCACTTTCCACAGTGATGGGGGAAGGACAATAGACAAAGCACCTGTGAGGAACAATGGAAGGGTTGTTGCCCCGGCGAAGTATCAATGATAAGGGCGTCATGGAGATATCATTTGGCATGTTTTGTCTACAAGCTCATTGTTGAATGTATCATTGTTTCTAGTCAGGGCGGCACTCTGGTCGTCACTCCCTCCTACCCACATGTTCAAACTCTCCAATTATCCCCAGGCTCTCAAGACATGGAATAGTACGATGAAATAGAATCCCCTCAAGTGTGCTAGATTTCTAAGTACTGTGATTCTGATACTAATATTCTGATCTAGCAGCATACTTAATTCAAGGTTTCATTTCACCGGTCAGTGGCACGCACCCCTTCTAGTACCCATACTCTAACTTTGTTTGTTTCATTTCTTATTAGGTACATATTGAGTAAGTAAAGCACCAGGCAGCTGGAGTGGATTTTTCTACGAAGTTGAAGGTGTGGCACCAAAAAATTAGGACGGGCTAGCACTCAGACTGTTGGTTTGAGTCGAAGTATTAGCCTGGTTTGAATATGACAGATAGGATAAGATAAGATAGGATAAGATAAAATAGTATTGTATTTCATGTATTTTACTGCAAGCTACAAATACTAGAAGAAATATGACATAGGTTGGATAGGATAGGATAGGATAGAATAGGATAGGATAGGATGCATTGTTGTATCCTATAGGTTTACCTCATATACCGCTTTGACCTCTTAAATCCTAAGGAGCCCATCTTCCGTGTACACATGGATAGGATGGATCCAGCCAGTTGCTGGCGCAGGAGCACTACGCTCGATAGCCACACGGTCCATCTATGGGAAGTAAGTACAGTATTGTCGCCCATACAACTTGGATTATACCTTTTTCATTGTATAACCACTGTTCCTAAGTGCCTGCCATATAGTTGCTATTGAAGCCTTCACATTATGCCCATCGAATAGGGCTTGTTGCAGTTCGTCAAGGTAGTAGTCGCAAGTTTGATGCAGGCAACCTAACATGAGCTGCAATTCAAAGATTAGTGGATTCCTGACAAGATCACAGCTCTCTAGAAACTCACATCGACATCATCGACTCTCAATGCCTTCTCCCTAGCCTCCCTAGCCTTGTGCTCGACCACTTCTCCTGTCTTCGAGTGTAAGGCTCTGATGGCACGGATCTTCCGGATACTGAGTTCAGTATAGGCCGAAATGTCGTCCAGAGGTAACATTGAGGACATGCGAATAACGGCCCATGCGAGGTCTTCAGATACCTTCTTGCCAGGGGCCATGAGGCAAGGAGTAGAAGGCGGGAGATGGCTGTGACAGGATGATGTCACATTGTGGCTCCAAGTCACGAAGCCTGTATGAAGCCGGCTTCCAATTGCTTCAGTTCCCCTGCTCATTTCCCCAGAGTCTCTTCGCAGATCTTTCGTATATACCCTAGGCTATAACATATTCCACTCGGGGAGCAGGAGAGTAGCCCAACCTGCTAATAAATTCGCTCATCCCTTGTTTTTACCATCCTTCGGTGTAGACAGAACAAGGCCATATTTATTCATTATCTCTTTGCAGAAAATTCTAAAATAAGTATTGCAATACATTTCATTAATCAAACAAGTTGATATTACAATGTCTATAGGGAGTAAAATGAGGTGGGCTCAGGCTACTGAAAAGCGTCAAAATCGATGCGCGCGTCGGAGTGCACGGTTTCGTGCAAACCGCTATAACATTGTTCCAAGACCAAAAATTTAATATCTGTAAAACGTCGAAAAAATAGATTTATTACTCACCCGGAAAATCACGGCCTTTAGGATATAGTTTTTGATTTTCCTCTGTTAGTATCTTATGTAAATAATGGGGTCGAGCGAGGCATGCAAAGCCTGGTGGGTCTGCGGCACTTTTCTGTGTTAAAATAGGAGCAGTCGTTGGAGCTTAAGTAAAAGTAAGTAATAAATAATGCAATGGATAGCAAGGAATTCCGTACCACGCATTATCTGGCCAACTGTCTTACCAAGAGGGCCAGCCACAGGAATAGCTTCGCGCCAAGCTTCAGCTGCCTCAAAACATAATTTTTGGGGGCATACGATGGATGGTTGTGTGGAACCCCTGGCTTCGTCGTGACTAACACTTTGCGGATATTCCTTTCCACCGGACTAAAAATAATGATTTCAGCAGAACACTACCGCTGCATTATTTACCCATGAATGACTTTGCCATCCACATCACAGTGATCCCGAGCTAGAAAATAATATTAGTTCCCGCAGGGCAAAATTGAAGCGATTTTACACTTACAACAATGCTTCTGTCGGAATCCAATCCGGGATGGCACACAAAAGCAACAATATTGTGTAAACATTTTCTTGTGTAATTTCACTGGACCACCGTGCATAAAGAGCTCCACCACAAGCTGCACTCTGACACCTGAGGGAATTTGATGAAATAAATGTGTACTGGCCTTCCCATGTTCAGGATGCCACGCAGAACAACAAACGAAGTAATTTTTGCCTTAGGTCAATGCCTGTAATTTAAATTATATCAAAGAAAATAATCTTTGCTATAAATTATGATTGAACTCACCATTTGGAACCTTCGGAGAAGTGCGTGGCTGTTACAAGACCCATTATGTTGGCATTTCTCATAAATAATACTATTATAAAATTTGGGAAGGTTGATTCAGCAAATGAAAGAGAGAAAAAAAGAGAGAAATGACAGATACATACACAACAGCATGACCCAACGGGCTTTTATGTTCTTTGGCATTATCATCTAAATCTTGGTGGAATAATTCTTGAAAGGGCTCGAAATTGTATTCAAACTGTTCGTAATCCTCCCAGATTTTCAGATTCTGTTGGGTGCATAAAAAGGATCCACGGCACGTATGTGAAGCGTGGATGCATTTGGCATTATCGAGGAGGTATAGAGTTATCAGCTTTAGCGCGGAACCACCAGTACCCCCTCCTCACCCATAAGTACACCGATAAATTATTAAATAATCGAACACGAACTAGGAAATTAAAAAGTGCACCATATTCTTAATCATACTAGACATTGACAACAGTTCCCCATCCTTATCTCCATAATTGACCATTGAATTTAACAAATCCACAATATATGCACAGGTTTTACCATCCTTTGAAATTGGCCAATTTTCCGTAGAGTCACAATGTAGAGTTGAAGGAACACCTTTAGTATTGGCCCAGCTATTTGTCTGATGCGACTCTACACATCTGTGTAGAGTTGCAAGGACACCTTAGGTATTGGCTCAGCTACTGGTCTGATGCGACTCTACACATCGATGTAGAGTCACAGGAACACCTTTGGTATTGGCTCAGTTACTGGTCTGATGCGACTCTACACATCTGTGTAGAGTCGCAGGAACCCTCTTGGTATTTGCTCAGCTATTCGTCTGATGCGACTCTCACATCTGTGTAGAGTCACAAGAACACCTTTGGTATTGGCTCCGCTATTTGTGTTACATCCTGATACAGAATACACCTGGTAATCCGTGCAGAAGTATATAGTGTTTCTGTCCGGAAACGCAAATGACTTTTACTGAAGGGACTTGGCTTCAACTTATGTGTTGCACCCTGCAGAGTTGTAGGTTGCCCCTACTTCGGAGTTCAAGAGTTCAAGAGTTATAGAGAAAGAGAATCCAAACAGAATTTAAGTCCAAATGGAAAGTGGCAAGAGTGCAAGTTAACAGAAGAATTAGAGGAATATGAGATTCAATTTCTGACTGAATAAAAGTAGATACAAACAAGCGTATTTATACAAATAGACATCGGAAAATAAAACGAAAAACATCAAGTCAAAAATAAGATCATAAGAACATAATTGGTGCGATAACATATCAAGTGGAGGCGGTGAGAAAACAATGTAAAGTTAGAATGTCAAATACATCAGCTCCATCAATAGTAACCACTAACACATGGAATCGAAGATGAAAGTCAAGATAAAAGATATAAGACAAGATAAGAAAATATGAGCGGAAAACAAAATTAGATAATGAACGTGAAAGCCACACGAAAAGAAGCCATGTGGGGAAACAGAGTATATGTGCATATATGCGGCATAATGTAGTTCACCCACAAGCCGGACATACTATGAAACCGGACAGATGGATATTATTTTGGAAGCAGTATACAGATTCGAATGAAACTTTTTTGTTAGGAGACTTATGGTGATAAATAACATATGAGTAAAGTAAATAAAAAATATCTATCATAGTTGGTTTTGAAAAAATTATTATATGCCTGAAACAGGCTATTTTATACAGCTACAAAGTTTAGCACTCAATAAGCCCATTAGGATCCACTCAAATATATTATATACACTCAGTAAAGCCTAAAATAAGGGCTGGATTTCTCATAGAATGCTAATATCTGAAGCTTTGATGGTACAGATCCTCTGGCTACTATGCTACAAGCTGTCTGGTGCCAGTAGCAATAGTAGCTAGCTGATGATTACTCCTTCAGT
>KN837333.1:125016-142686 GCA_000827215.1 Sphaerobolus stellatus SS14 | reverse complement strand
TCTGAATGGTTTCCAGCACTGGTTTCAGCGAGTTGTAAGCTTGGCGGTCTGCCTGACAATGATGGCGTGAGTAGTACTGACACTATTTGTTATTCCTCTATCTAAACTGTCTTCTGCCATTTTTCAGCTCGTTTCATTTGTTCCTGTCCACACTGCAGCCTCTGCACTCATAGAGCTTCGACATAGCCCGAGTGTGTTCGCCCATCTTGTCCATCCCCGACCTGTCAAGTGGAAAGCCGTAATAGTATATCTCAGCAATATCCTTCAACTCCCTGTTGTTTCGTATGAGGAATGGTTAACGCGGTTGCAAGCGGCTTCAACACAGGAACTTCCTGAGAGTCATCCTGCTCGCCAACTCCTCGATTTTTACGAGACGGCCGTTCCTCCCAATGGATCTGAAGACATCATGAGGGAAGCGATGGGCCTCCCTATGTATGCTACGAATAATATTGTGGCCGATTGCCCGTCGGTATCTCCTGAGCACCTTTCAACGCTCAATCCCGAGGATGTTGGGCGTTGGGTTGAATATTGGCGGCAGAAGAATGTGCTATAACCCGTTTCAAATATATAATTCGTGTATATTCATTTCAAAAACAAGTTACAAGCCTCTTATATAGTAGTACTTGGAGGACTCTACTGCCAGTGTATGTGAGCCATGCTGACCGTCTTAGCTGCTAAAGGTCGTAATGGCTGTCGCGAATGAATTGTCCAAACCGTTCGTCAAACTAGTAATAGTAGAGGCCGGAATAGTAATCTAGCGATAGACGTGAATATGCATATTGCTTCTTAGTGTGTGAGACAGAGAATACGGGGAGAAACTTACCGGCGCAACCCTAGCCATCGCAGCCGCAATATTCTGATGATGATAGATATTAGAAAGATATACTACCCAAGTTATGGGAAAATTAATCTACCGTGCTCAGAGTTCTAAACATCTGCAGAGCGAAGACTGCCCCGCCAGGTGCGACCGCCTCGAAGACCGCCTTCTTGGCGACAACCTGCCCAACAGTGCTGATAATGCTGGCTTGAAGACCCTCGACACTTGTGAGAAGATTAGTTGCATCCAAGATTGAGAGTGTGCTAGATCCCTATATTATATTATAAGATCTGGCGTCAATGGACTTCAGACATCTATTATAGTTGGACGCTAACCTGGAAATCTTGGGTGGCTTGGAATACGTCTGCCCCTACGTTGAGAGCATTGAGAGCGACAGGCTAAGATGGCCACATAATTAACACTTAAATGAATTCGTATAACCACTTATAATACGCACGATAATATTCATAATGGTTGAGCCAGTAGTCGGAATAGTGGAAATAGAGCTACTCAGGACGTCCTGGGCATAATAGGATTAATTAAAATCTAGGAGTGAAGAGACATGAACTGACAACTCCCGAAGTAATCACAGCGACATCCTGTTCCAATTGCGCAGCAGTGGCGGCTCGCTTCACTAAATGTCCCGGAGGAAGAGCAAGCGTTGCCAAACCAGAGATAGCGGCAACAACAAGAGCTGGAATGATGAACTTCATGGTGTGTGATCAAGAATGTGATTAGAGGCTTTTCGAGGATCGACAATTCAAGAGACTGAATACCGTCAATTTATATCCACCTGCTTTCAAAGATCATAAAGAAATTTGTCTTGTTACGGAGAAATGGCGAAGTGTAAGCGATAAGCATCGGAGTACCGAGCTGAATAGAGTCAGCGAGCTGTCAGCCTTTGTGCACGCCTATACAATTAACTAGACCCTCACGGGTATTTGCAACTTGCGTGACAGGCAGATGCGCTGTTAGTACTAATCAAGTAAAGATGAAGTTGAAGGTTACCTGCCACTTTATACCTTCGTTGAATTCTGTGAGAGCTCTTGGATGATGGGCGTCGAAGTTGCACCGCCGAAGAAACTCAGTTTATCGCAGCTGACTGGATCATTGAATGGGATGCGAGGACCTTCCGGTCGTCCTCTAGCCCTTGGCACTAGGTTAAGCTAAGCCCATCTTGCTATCTGAATACGGGTCGCCATTGATATGAAGTAGTACAAGTATAGCTGAACTATTTCGGGACTTAGTGAAAAAGGATATCAAAGGAGAATGACACTTCTCCTAGATAAGAGGTAGCATTACGATTATTTCGATGACTGTACCAAATAGGTGCTAGTGTGTACTACAGCGGTCAGGATTATATTCAAAGACCTTTGAGCGCATATTGCGGGAGGGATATTTGATTGTTCAGACGCTTCTGGTTCGCTATTTCTGAGCTTCCGTCTATTGAGCGTGAATCTTGACGATTGCTTTTACCGAGATCTTAAGCTTCCCCAAGACAGCTTTTGCTAAAAGAACACTGGCAGATTTTTCTTCAGAGCCTCAAAAGATATCCGAGTCTACTGAGGAGATTTGAGAATATATTACATCGGGCTCATGCCGGTTCAACTTCAATTTGTTAAAGTAATAATTAATACATTTTTGTTAGTTTAGGTACATGGATGGATAGGGCTAAGCAAGCCTTACCATTGAAGCTCCCTACACACAGGGCTCGAGATCGTATTCGTAAGGCGCCTTAGCACAAGGTGAGATGGCCGAGTTGGTCTAAGGCGTGAGACTAGGGTTAGCCTGTAATCTCATCTCTTCGGGGGCGTGGGTTCAAATCCCACTCCCATCAGACGTTTTTGTTGCGTTCATCTGTATTGAACTTCTTCCTGGTAAAGATCCTTCGATCCATCTTGCCACAGAACAGTGGCAAGGAGTCCGAATGTTTGAGTTAGACCTTTTTAGGACGCACGGACTTCTCGGAATCAGTATATCAACACGACCAGGAGCTCCTATGATAAATAGTATTTCCGTTGTTGGGACCGGAGGAACCTGACGAATTGAATATTGAAATAACAAGACTAAATTAAGCAGCAAACAGCTCCAAAGTCCAGTAAGCCTGTGTTCGCTATAGCTCGGCCGGTTTCGCCAGGAGATGCAGCTGTGCTTAATAATTGCTTTATTCTCCACATCAGGAAAGTTGACACAGAATCTGGTTTAGCGCCTGTGCTAGGAGCGATAGGCGGTGGTATATAGTCTAGATACCGACTCCTAGCTTCGATTAGCGAATCCGCTATTGCCTAGTGCTACCTAGACCACCTAGCACTAATTGGACTGTGTCAGATTTCCTGATGCAATGACAGTTCCAGCTGTAAAGCCTGCAACGTAGTGAGTATTAGTATATTCATTCTATCTCCTCATGTCATATTCAGAGTAATCTGCTTTACGTCTATTTTATAGTGTCAATTACTTAAAGTATCTCATACCATACGTCAATAATCCCCGGAGTTCCAGTGGCAATTAATTTGTAAAAGATATTGTGCCACGAATATATTCATCCGATTCCGCAGAGCCAGTCGTTCTTCGAACGTTCATACGACTCGGACTTGACTACATGCTTACATTCCAACGGCAGTACCAATCCGAGTCACACCGTTCATGAACGTTGAGCCACCTGAAAATAAGTGAAAGTCGTACGATCTTTCATTGTCAAGAATTATAGATCACGAGCCTGAGTTGTAGAAAGTTCGTGAAAGATAAGCCTAGAAGTTCTTCTCGAAGCGGACGTTGCGCCAAAGGGCCAGGTAAACTGTGACTCGTGTGTGACATCACGACCTTCAACCCGTTTCTTTCCGTCCCGCCAAGTCGACATACTTGTAGAACTTTCAACATCCACGGCATTTTTTTCTTCTCTTGACTAACTATATTTGCGCAGTCAACTAGTCAGATCTCAGGGATTGAAGACGTTTTAACAGCTGATCTCTGGAAGTCGCAGTTCGAGGTGGGGCGGGATGATCCATGAAGCCAACAGCGCCCGACTCCAACATATGTTCAACGTCACAGTCACCGACGTAATCCGCTAAACAGCCGGGATTCCATCAAGTTATTCACTATCTCGAAGATTCTATTCTTTGGCCGGCCCTTGTACCAGAGCTGGTTGAACTCTTCACATAATACACTCCAAAGCAGGGATATTCTCGACGATTCTGGCAGTAAAGGGTATTCTCATGACCCACTTCGAGAACCGGAACCCTTCACGCCAAAGTCTAGATCCGTTCTCTATGAAATGATTGGATCTTTTCCTTCGCCAAATTATTAAGAATTGGAAGGATGTACCTATGACACTCTCAATGATGAGGTTTTCTCTATTCTTGCGGTTTACCACCACAGTGAGTCATCTATATTCCCTCTTCCCAAAACGGACGGCGGGGCCTAAGCTTCCTCCCTCGCAAAACCCTATATAAACTCTACCTACCCCACATCATGCTCCTCACTCAGCATTTCTCGTTTTACGCCTCTCACGCTTTTATAAGCTTAGTAATCTAATCCGACTCTTCGACGACGACTACAATGGCCGCAACAACCGCTGACACTGCCGCTGGCAATGGTGCCTTCACCGCCGGTAATGGTGCCTACAACAATGGTGCTGGTGCCGGATACGGTGGTGGCCATGGCTTCAACGAGAAGCATTATGGAGGTGGATATGGCAATAACTACGGATTCCAACGTACTATGATGCCAGCAGATGGGTTTGGACCACACTCTGATGACCCCGTTTCGTACCAACGCTATTTCACGAGGATTGCTAACCCAGGCCCTACGTAAGTATCTTCGTATCCTTAATATCTTTCAATTTAACTAATATATGCTGCTTAGCGGTCTCTTTTCATTTGCTTTCTCCACTTTCCTATGGTCCTTCTACCTCGTACATACCCGTGGTATTCAATCCGCAAATGTCATGGTCGCCGTCGGTCTCTTCGTCGGCGGTCTTGTACAATTCCTAGCTGGTATGTGGGAATTCCCAAGGGGTAACGTTTTCGGTGCAACCAGTAAGTATTTCGGTATTTTACATAAATTAAGTTTTCATTCTAATAATTAATTTCAGTGTTCTCCATGTACGGGGCCTTCTACTTCTCTTACGCCCTCATCCTGTGGCCCAACGCCGGCGTCAGGACTGGTTTCGCCAGTGCTTCCGAATTCAACAACGCCGTCGGCCTCTACTACATTGTATGGGCCATCATCACCTTCCTCTTCATGTTCACCGTCCTCCGCCGCAACATCTCCTTCATCTCCCTGTTCTTCTTCTGGTTCCTCACCTATGTCATGCTCGCCGTGTCGCAATGGACTACCCGCTCTTCATCTGCTCTCGCCGACGCGGGTGGCGCATTCGGCTTTATCACTGCCCTCATCGCGCTTTACATCGGGACCAGCCAGTTGATCAGGAGCGAGCTTGCGTGGGGATTCGGTATGCCGACTGGACACATTGGTGAGAGGGCAGGAAGTAGGGCCGGTCCAGGTGCGGGAGCTGCTGGCGGAGGTGCTGGTCGTGTTTAAATGACTGCAATGATAAATGATAACGAAATATGAAGAAAAATATGGCTTCATGAATTTGTAGAGGACAGTTGAACCACATTTTGCTTCATTTTTTTTTTTCCGAGTTCATGATATCTTACGCCATTTTCATGTATTGTTCATCAATTAGTATTCTGTACTTTGTGTAATATAATAATTATACAACCTACATCATAATTATTTTTATGCACATTGCTAAGTCAATTCACTGACGTATACGGTCTTCTTATTCGAAGGGAATCGACGCATTGACCTTACGCTGGGACCAGTTCAGGGTAAATGCTTAGAGAGAAGTGTAATCCAAGAATAGAGCGTGTGCCTTGCGTCACTCTCCTCGGCACAACCCATTTCCCTTCCATAATCGCGTCATAACTGACAATGAGCTTCAATTCAAACTTTGACGTTCATGGAGCCGTCTCGAAACCGGGTAAAAGGGTTGTCCTAAAGGGTGATATGATTAGAGTGTATTGGCAACCAATATATATTAGGCTGCCGAACTTATAGCTTCTTCTGCCGGCATTAGCCGGCCTACTTCGCGTATTATGGCTATTCCCACGTCCTTCCTTGTATTTCGAACGGGAGGCATACCGAGAATGGCAGGCGGCTTACATAACGTATGTTCAACTTACGCTCCACATCGATCCACATTACGTAGGCTAATGATAACATTAGAAACACTAATATATATTGGTTGCCAATACACTCTATTTAGAAGGAAGATCATTAACTTGCAGAACGCCGCAGTACGGACCACCTTCCTAGGATAGCTCTGTACTTGATACATATCCCGTAAAACAGAAATTCATATTGCGGTGTAGTAAAACTCAAAAATGCAAAAGAAAAATCTCTCAGGCAGGAAATAGTGGAGGGCTTTTATCTATCGCGAAGCGACAGCTCGGCGGAGGTATGAGACGCGTCCACTGAATATGGGAGACCGCGTCACGTCGACGCGTCCACTCAACATGGGGCCGCGTCGCGTCGACGACGACGCAACTCACGTTTTGGCCACAACATTAATAATATTGAACCCGAGTCCGCGAAGGGATCAGCGGATCACCTTCTCCCCTTAAATAGCCGTCCCGGGTGATCCTATGACAGGCAGCCTTCTGGTGGCTGCCAATAGCACGCCACCGGCTCTATATCGAACCCGAGAGCACGCGGCGGCGGGAGAACAGAGGGAGAGAGGGAGAGAGGTTGACGCGGAGGCAAAACTGACACAGGGCGACTCCTCGGGCTCGCTCTGTGTAAAGGTAACTTTAACCTTGAGATAAATAACAACCGGTCAACGCCGAGCACGTGGAAACGACTACGCGACGCGCTCTCGACACCACCACTACCACCACGGTTTGCCTCTCTTTCGTTGAACTCTTGCTATGAATTGTCCTCCGACGCTTTTATCTGCAAGGCTTATCGGAGACTCATAGCCGTGTGAAACTACGTGCCGCTTTCTGTTAGCACGCATTTGCATATCGCACACTCATGCCCGCCTCTTTCAAGTCTCTCTGCTCGACCCTCTGTTGCCCAACTACTCGTATTACATGGAACCCGTCAACAGTATTATGCAGTCATCAAGAAATACAGTTTCTGAAAGCACAAAGAAATTCAACCATCACTTTCGTGTGTCGTTCTTGATGGTCCTGCCGTCGGTTGCTCCACGTCCACCGGTTCTCCTGCATCCACACCAGGGACGGTATCGGTGACCATTACGCCATCGTCCGCTGGAAATTTAATCTCGTCACCAGAGTCTTGCGAGTAATGAGGAAATGGGACGTAAACCGGTATGGAATGGGTGGAGGGAAGCGGGGTGGCCAGCGGTGCAGAGACAAGTTCCGGCTGCGCCCAGGCATATGACTTCGGCAGAACACCACCCTCGATCAGCTGGGTTGCCAGCATAAACCCTCACAAGAACTCCGTCACTTTCTCCTGCTCCAACAACCCAATTCTCGTTCCACTCTCCTTCACTTCCTGGTCTCCCGTTCGACATTCCGCCGTCGTACGAGCAGCCTCGAACGCTACTCTCATCTGCTCGAGCCAGAGATGCTCCAGCGTGAATCCCTGCACAAATATAAGATTTTCTATATTTATTCAATCACATTATATCACTCACTCTGTCGACGTCTTGTGCAGCTGTTGCCTTCCCTGAACCCTCGTGTTCTTCGCTCGCACGAGCTTTGAATTGAGGTTCAACTCTTAACAGACGCGCATACCAACCACCATACTACCCAATATTGGTGATCCTAGCATCTTTTCGCCTCTCCCACCAATGTGAACCCAATATCCAATCTATTTTGACGGGCAATCCGTGGAAAGGCTGATTTTAATCGCCATTCGCGATCGTTCTGTTGAGAAAATAAAGATATAGCAAGGACACTTCGAAAGACGTAAGTATTTGTATCGGAACATACCCATTATATTTTATTTTATTTTATTGCTTCAGGCTTTCTTCCGAAGAAAAATCAGGACTTCCCTTTGCTTGATAGAAGAGCTTCTTCAAGCCGTTTCTATTACCCTAAGGCACACATTCTGCCAGTGTGCGGGGATGATGATTGATCAAGCGCTGTGGATGTCTACAAGGGAATGGAGAATGGTGGAATGCAGTGGAGTATATAAGGCATTGTGGTATGTAGTACAGTACAACGAGTGTATGGTGACAAAAGTCAGGTGTGCAATGACACAAGCTCAACAATGGAGCAGCCCAGCAACGGAACGTGATACGAGTGTACAGACTGAAATCAGGCGTGCAATGACGCAAGCTCAACAACGGGGCGTGCTCTGGAGAGTAGCCCATGTGTTTCTGAAGGAGGAATAGAGAGAGTATAATGCTTTGCCTTGTAGATGATATTCAGTGATATTAGTTCAGAGAATGTCAGAGACCGACATGGTGGTGAGTTCTCCTTTGAACTTGCTGGTTGGACCGGTGCCAGGTGGAGGACCACCGGCCTCCATGGGTTGCCACTGTCACTAAAAAAAAGGTATAAGAAAGAAGAAAGACGTAGAGTACCAGCGTCCATCAGAGGGAAACACCATCTTTGTTTATCCCCTTGTAAGAATATTCGCATGCAACGGAGTTTGCCACGGGCGAGGATAGGCTTCAGCAAGATGTTTGCCGACAGCTGCTTCGCCGATGACAACATGCTTGTTCTTGGATGGAGGGGGAGAAGGCGTATATACTCGATGTACATACTTACATCCATTCACCTGTCCTCTATTCCTCACATCCTCAGTCCGACGTTCCACCATAATCGTTCAGGACCGACATGTAGTAAGGGTTATGCTGTACGCCAAGGCACCAGCTAGATCCATGAATTCACCAGCGGTCGATGAGCGCAGAGAGGTGTTGGGCGGTATTATAGGACAATCAGGGATATGTGTTGGCGTTGAACAAAGAATGAAAGGCATGTATCACTACAGTATGACTGGGATCATTCACTGAATTTGTTCCGGGGTTTGCCTAATTGCCTTTGTATGTGATAGACCAGATGAATGTATCCTTTGCTAGCATCATTACGAAAATACAATCTGTTCTATCTCTATTGAGTATCTATTGCGAAGAAAGCATCCGAAGGAGCATCCAAATCCGAGTCACTGCTGCCTGCGCCGATGTTGCGCATCTTGCTGTTCTGCAGTGCGATCGTAACAAGTTCATCGATTATGATCTGTGCCATGGCAGGCATCCTTTAAGTAACTTGCTGATTTCGGTTATGCTAAGCCCTTCGGCAACGCTGCCGCTTAGCACATCTACCGGCAAGCCAATTTCTCGGTGAGATCTACTCAAATTATACTAATATGTACAAGTTTACTGAGTTGATAACAACCGTGGGGGTTGATACCATCACAGGGGTTGTTAAATAGATTAACCACTAGAATATACTACAAGTATTATAAATTCGATTATAAATCATTCCGGCTCATTCTTTAAGTCCGTAGCATGTGTGCACACCTTCGAGTTGCTGCTCTGAAGGTCCGCGGCCATCATGTGACTTCCAACAAATGTGACAGAAAAATTGAATGAGGGTCAGCATCCTTCTTTCATTCCTTGGCAAGATCAGGTGTGTTAGCGTACATAAATTGCGAAACATGACCAGTTGAGAATGAGCAGGAGCTTGATGATATGGGAGGAAGTGGGGAGAGATGTCGGAATTGAACACTAGAGGAAGATCGTGGGAACCGAGTCCAGACAGGCTCATGCGGCTCGGAGGCATTTCAGAAGAATCTAACTCCTCACGGTCAGTCATTTCAGACATCTCTTCCATTTCTTATGCCAGCCTACATTGGTTGAACACCTTGGGTGGCTTGGGCACCTCCGAATGTACTAATGACGTCAATTACTAAGGAACATGGTTTACTATGTCTTCGTGAGTGGAAGCATACCGAACCCTCTTATCAAGAATCTGGTACGGTCTGGTTTAGATGTGAACAGCCTGGTGTGTGGCTTCTTGATTCACTTTGGAACTCGATCTGCCATTCATTGGAGTGATAATCGAACTTGATTGATGTTCCATTGAAAGTCCCCCTTTTAAGGGATGAGTTTGTTACTGACAGGGAGGGACAGGCACAGGAGGAGCGCATCACCTGAACCGCATGGCTAAGTCCGTCTAGGCAGTCTTTATTCAGCCGGAAAACCAGGGTAGCACTGATCAGTGGAATCCCCGTCCCTTTCCTCCTCACCATGGAAGCCAATTTTACTACTTTGGTGTCACCAAATCGAAGTAACCGTAGATGCCGAGATTACACATCTGTGCTACTAGAAACCTAAATATCATATATAGATGGATATGGTTAGTTGGAGCCCCCGTTGATGCCTATTTTTGTCCAAGCAATGATATATCATGGTTTTCTGTTCCATGTATGCTCCACCTGACATTTTCTCCCGTCCCATTACCTTTACTTTGGTACCATCTCGCCTCATAGTGTTTCTCTCTCATGCTATCCACTTCTTCGATCCATTTTGCTTTTCTGTCCCTCATCCTTCTCGCGTATTCGGTATTTTACAGGAGATTCAGACGTCGGCTCCAGTTCCCAGGACCGTCGGGACTTCCTTTCATCGGTAATGTGCATCAGCTCCCCAAAAGGGAGATGTGGTTGGAGTTTTCACGCTGGCAGAAGACATACGGTATGAGTTTTTTTTTTGTCTGGAACTCCAACGTGAATAACGGTTCTTTAGGCGGGGAAGCTATACAATTTCAGGTCCTCCAGCAGCCTGCGATAGTGATTCATTCTACCAAGCTTATAAAGGAGCTGTTAGAAAAGCGTGCTTATATTTACTCCGATAGACCTAAGTTGGTGTGTTACTACATGCTGGTTTATCGTTATTTTATCCTAACTTACAGGATTTTAACGTAGGTCATGGCAGGTGAATTGTGAGTAAATTCAATGAGAGAATGTCTTTAAGAATATTTACAAATTAATTGTTTCTTTCGTTCAGATCGGGCATGGAACGTTCCTTTTCTATGCAGAATTACGGTGAACGTTGGAGAAACCAAAGGAAATTGGTGGCCGCAGTATTTGCTGCAGGAAAAGTAGCTCGATATCATCCGTTGCAGGAAGGTCAAGCTCGAATGTTGATCAATAATCTGATTTCCCGTCCAGAAAGTTTGGAGTGGGAGCTCAAAATGTGAGTATGTTGCTGAGCGGAACCGAAATACACTTAACCAGCCTGATACCAGGCAGATCGGTGTTATAATTATCCGACTACTCTATGGATATCATATACAGAAACCCGATGATCCCTTTTTGATCGCACCCTTGAAGCATCTGGAATATTTCAGCGAGGGCACTCTTCCTGGTGGCTTCCTTGTCGATACATTTCCTCAATGTAAGCCTCAGACCTCTTGTGAGAATATCATTAAAGTTTATTTCTTTCAGTGAAATATCTACCGACTTGGTTCCCTGGCGCCGGTTTTCATAAAACAGCTCAGGTATGGCGTGAAGCCATGAATGATGCCTGCTGGAATGTATACCAGTGGAGTAAAGCAAATCTGGTATGTTTTTATTGCACATAAATGTTCCGCATGAATTAATACAGGGATAGGCGACGGGGCAAACTTTGCAGCCAAATCTATTCAGTGCTTATCTCAGAGATGGGCAGCTATCAGAAGCCCAGGAGGCAGAGCTTGTATGGTCGGCTTATTCCGTCTTGGCAGGAGGACTTGATACAGTAAGTGTAACGCATATGTAGCATTGAATACGTAAACTCACCTTTCTTTTATTTGTAGAATATAGCTGCTGCGAAGATTTTCTTTTTGGCTATGATCATGCATCCTGAGATACAGCGTCGAGCTCAGGCAGAAATTGATGCTGTAGTTGGCAACGAAAGGCTACCCACAATTAATGACCGCGAAAATCTACCGTATATTCGCAGCATTATAGCCGAACTATTCCGCTGGCACACTCCCGGGCCACTCGGTAGGTTTTAATTGCAATTTAATCGTCAGGTACTCTAAATGGAACCTTAAGGCTTCCCCCGCTCTACCGCAGAAGATGATGATTATAACGGAATTTTCATCAAGAAAGGAACAACTGTATTCATTAATGTCTGGTATGTCATCTGGTACCTTCTGATACTATCAAACTGGTTTGTTTTTCAAACTACCTGGCTGATTCATATCGAAGGCATATGTTGAATGACCCGGAAGTTTACCCTAACCCCGAGACCTTCAATCCTGACCGCTATAACAATTCAGAAGCTGAAATGAAGAAAGTCCTCGACCTGAACTTTGGATTTGGCCGCCGTGCGTGTGTTGGCGTTAATTTTGCCATGGGTACTCTATATGCTATTGTCCTCACGACTCTGGCGACATGTGATGTTTTACCTGGAATAGATGAAGACGGAAAGGAAATAATCACCGAGCATGGATACACCTCTACAATCATTAGGTGAGAT
The DNA here is from genome assembly GCA_000827215.1 of Sphaerobolus stellatus SS14. Taxonomy (NCBI): domain Eukaryota; kingdom Fungi; phylum Basidiomycota; class Agaricomycetes; order Geastrales; family Sphaerobolaceae; genus Sphaerobolus; species Sphaerobolus stellatus. The sequence goes on along the minus strand of KN837333.1, from coordinate 130,429 downwards.
CTCTTATTGTCGTATATTGTTGTTGCCAAAACTCACCACTTGCCATCCGGAATCACTGTTAGCTTCCCTACACCCTTCAAGATGAGAATAAGACCTAGATCTCCTAAAGTATTAGAACTACTCCAAGCAGCAAATATTTCTTTGGGTGATTGCCCTGAAATCTAGCTCAGTGGGGAAGTCTTTTACAAATTTAACGGGGGATAATGTTTTGCCGCCCTACTGTAATTGTACCTGATGATTATCATACCTGATTTAATATATTATTAACTGATTTTTGGACAGTTATAGTGAATGCATGAAGTTATGCATGCCAAACTTCGAAACGGGAGCTAAAATCGGTGACAGGTTGCAAGTGTGACATGTGACCGCATGTCACATTCGGCCTGCCGGCATCATGCTTCTATTGTTGGCTTAGCGTGGGAAGGGCGGCAGCAATTCCCTTATTTGTCTGAACAATAGGACTACAATAAGCTCACAAACGAGCAAACAATAAGCCTTTGAACTCTGTTCCTTTCTATTCCTTTCATGGCACATGTCGCGTAAGACTCTTTTTTGTTCTGACAAACAAAGAACAATAGGTCTTTAAGGCCAAGGAAATACAAAAGAGCGATGTTCGTCCGCTTGTTTCCAGCACAAAGTACTCTAAACGTGTCTTTAACCTTTGTTCGAGTACTGGGCTTTGTTCACATTCTATGAACGTTGGCTCTTACTCTACTTCGCCACGCTCTGACTACTCTCGACCCATCAAGACTCCCAGATCCTTCCACACCACCACCACCTACTCTGTACCAAATGGCGCCAATTGGGCCTATGCCAGTGGAAGCTCGCGACCTATTCGCTTTGACTTTACGAAAGCTTTGGATGAGCAACTCATCAGGGAGGACGGTGAGTCTTCTTCTTTCACTCATTGGTATTCCGTACTTACAGGATTCTCAGAGACTTGTGGTTCAGCCCAAGCGTATTATGCTGTCAAAGCCAGCAGAGGCACCAACACCACTACGTTCCATACCGGAAATATTCCCTCTAATCCCGATGGCCGTCAGCTATATTATTCGCAAAAGCCCTCTTTTGCGTTTAATCCTGATAGGCACACAAGAGGTATGTCTTCATGACGCTCATTTAGATTACATGGGATGCTGATAAGTTTATTTAGGAGATCTCGATAGCATGAACAAAGCATTGCCGTTCAGCCATGCTCCTCTACCTAAGCGAAAGCAGGTTAGAAGGAAGGATATACATTCTCGTGAGTATATTACTTGTTTTAGCCTCCTCCCCCTGACAGCATTCTCAGCATCGCATTCAAAACACTATCATCATCCAAGTTTCGATTTCATATCCACATCAGCATCATCACATTCGACATCAACATCGCCCTCATCAACTCATCATTCCTAGCATTACGCCTTCCTTCTACATCATCAGAAGGATTGTCTTGCTGCAAGTGGCTATCGCAAGCCCGTCCCAAATTATTTGACACTGCTTCGTGTGCTACAATTATCTTCAAACTCCATATTCCTTGCATTCGATTTCGACTTCATTTCATATGTTAAACAATAACTCGTGTATAATACATGTATAGTAGCTTGTAACAGGACCGGCCTTGAGGCTAAGCACTACTGCTATCCCGTTCAACTCAATATGATCTCTTTATAAAGAAAATGTACTCGGAATGAGAACCAATATACCAACTGAAAGGGCCACGGCCGAATATGACCAAGGGGTCCAATGTGGTTTAAGAGCTTTCAAGCTGCTGAGAACAGCATCCTTTCGTGCCGTTAATTTTGTCTGAAGCCAGTGCTTCTCAAAATCATCCAGCGTCATAATGGAAGCATTGTCTCCTAGGTTTTTTTGGGTGGCATGGACCTCATCGGAACCCTTTACAACCCAGAAAATTCGAGGGGATTTCAACTCGATGCCTGAAAATGACGAAGGCCACCAACTTGAAGGTATATTTGGAGATGAAGCCGAAATAAGAGAAGTAACTTGGTCTTGCTCATCCAGTTCGTATTCGATATCTTCGTCACTCAGAGGGAAGCTGAAGGCGTGGTTGATAACTTGACGAAGCCTGCGATCTAATAAAAAGAAAAGTTAAAATGAGAATGCTTCAGTTAAGTTTATAACATATCTTACCTTTTACGAACTCGGTAGGCTCAGATAGTCCCAAACTATTTCCCTTGAGTAATTTCTGTCCAGTCTGAGGCTTAAGCATGTCTCTCCGCCTTACTTCCTCTCTCGCCGCTGCAAGGGAGATGACGTCTTCCTTGCTTAGCATCTTTCCTTCATCGTGGCTCAGTGGATTTTCACGCAAACATAACGCGGTAAATCCTTCCTTCACCCATGGTTGATGATCGTAAGTGCGTCCCAAGATAATCTTCTGGATCGGATCGGTGATAGAGGAAGACAGGAAATGTTTTGAAACTTCCAATAAGGAGGGCATTTCGAAGAGCGTGGAAAGTCGAAGAATTGAGAGCCATTGACTGATGTCCAGATGTTCTGAGCTTGTAGGATCTGTGGGTGAAGCGATAGGTTTTCTAAGATCTCATTAATTTTCTCAATTCGATCGCGATAAATGCCAAATTACAGGGGATATAAGAATTTGACCAAATGTTCAAATTCGACTGGCGTAACGTCTTGCAGTTCAACAGGTAGGTCGTCGTTGTTCGTCGGAACTTCCGATAACATGTCGGCTAGTAAACGGGAAGAGTTTTCGAACATATATCGAGGCACTTTGAATAGAGTTTTTTCAACCTAAACATTTGCCATTTCAGCTGTTTGGTTGAATGGATGTGCTATGTATTAGACATACCTGGAGAACAACTCCGTCCTTTAAATAATATTGCGGATGTCTGATACTGGTAGTAGACATGATTTCGACTGTACTCACGCTGAGTCGGCTCCGGGGTATGATACAGGAACCGTTTAAGAAGGGCTAACTGCGTTGAGGAGGCCCCGGAGCCACGATGAACGATGGTGATAGCCTCATTGGAACGGAGCGGTAACATCGTGAAGATGCGGAAAGCTCACGGAAAGAGCAGGAGAACAAGCCCGTCGCCGGTCAACTACAACTGAGCATAGCATTGCGGGGCAAAAAGTTGCAAGAAACCCGGTCTCAAGGGTCTCCGGCGTCCTATAATCAAAGCTGAATTAGCAGACGCTGAATTTTGATGAACCCTATAGCATTATGGAATAGCATTGGCTATATTGAGCGGCATCCACGCGGCATAGTATGCTACAAACCGCTCAATCAAGGTCGTGGTCAGGGTGCATAGCAATTTTGATAACGCAGCAAGTGCGGAATGATACGGCTTTGACTTCGCGGGCATTCGGGATGTTAAGCGTCTAAGATTTCGTAAGATGGTTTCTTACGTGATGTCGGAGTTCCTTTGGCGTCTCTCTTCCTCCTCCAACGACAACTTCACTAAAGGTCAATCCGTAACTTCCTCAACTATATCTTGCAGAGTACTCATCCTGTTTCTGCCAAGATTATGTCAAATTGTAAGTACTTGCCTATTATGGAGAGTGTCCCAGGGATGTCAAGGCGATGCCACTACTTTGGAAGTTCAGTGCCTTAGCTTACCATAGCTCAACGAATCATATCTAAGGCATTTTAAACTGTCTCACTCTTCATTTGACAAGGAAGACATATCTATCCTTGGTGTCTAGGTTGTTCCACAGCTCATCTAATTAGAAGAGGAATGAGTCACCTTGCATCAAAACCGGCGGCTTTCATCAATGCTTTCCACAGGAATGTATAACCATATATATCTGGACCGTTAATCTCAGTTCTTGTTAAACCTGTAAGTTGTAAACTGCATTACATATATATGTAATATTTCTTATGCAGCGTTAGAGTCCTCCAGAGCACTATGGTCAGATCCATAGACTCCGGAGTGAAGCGATAATCCGTGATCTTCCAGATCCACTAGTAAAGCCTTCCGAAGACGGATTTCGAAATCTGCCTGGAGTGCAAGATTCATCTCCCGATGTCCATTGGTCCGGAACATAGCTTCACATCATTGACAATCAATCACTTTATCCGTCGATGTCATCCTCTACTGTTAGCCTTCCGCATAATGGTTCCCCAAGTGATTGACATACCAACCTTTCACCCAACCGTGCAAGGCAATCTGGTATGCCTCCATTAGACGACCTAATCCCCTCCTACGAGTTTCCTTGGGAAATCAGTGTGGCATGCCATGATCCTGCTAATTCCTTGAAAGCCTTCAAAGACATCAATTGATAGTAATAGCGACATCTTGCCATGAATCTAACAGATCTGTTACGCGGAAACGGAACAGCAAGAGCTCATCTGCCTAAAGCTAACGGGCTCATCGACTTATTATCATGTAAAGATGGAGACATGATACTCAGTCCTTAAACGGACATTACGGCCCTGGATGGTAAATTATCTTGTGAGACCTCAAGAAATATATTCTTAGACTTGGAAATATTAATAGCAATTTTTATCTTAGATCCTCAATGGTACAGACGAACCCTAACGAGCCTCGACGAACCTACATTCCGGGTGCAACAGGATTTAATTTTACATCAAAATATCAATTCCTGGAATATCTAATAATCGGTACAAATAGGCCAAGGATGTCGCCTGACGCTCGTGTGAGTGGCTGCAAAGGGCCCTCCGTATAGTTCGCAGACCGGATTGGACAAAAAATTATGTTGACCGTGCGTGCCCTTGTGTCCTATATTCAGCACTCCGAGCTTTAAGCAAGTCCAGGAAGATAAACAATGCGAGGCCTATGGAATGACGGCTTTGGCGCGTAAATGAAGTCCTCCGCATCTTACATTCTCAACAATATCGCTCACATAAAATTGCTGCACATAAAATTGCTTCGTCCGATATTTATCGTGTCCTTTCGATGAGCTGCAAGTTTCAATGGTAACAAGAATTCTGTTCCGGTCTTGGGTCTAATGCACCGAGGTCCATACTTTCCGACGCAACCGTGTCTTTTTCGAAGCGCCTTCAGTGGCAAGTCCCATGATGGAGTTGGGTTATTTTGGCTACGATGATCTGCATCCCAAGAAAGAAGTATAACGCAGGGACGCATGAATGCAACGTCGGGCATATTCCCGTCGCTTTCGCGGAAGCGCTCGGAGTGAACATCGCGGGGCCACAGCCTCAGTTGCTGCTTCAGGGAAGGTAACACCTGCCCGATATGTAACCGTATGCTTTCCGTTAATCTGCTCACGCGCCTATTCTGATGAGGCCGAGTTTATTCGCCGTCGGAAGTGCGTACTGTATTTCCTGAAATAGATTCAATGTCTGCACGTTTCCCAGCGACCAATAGGTGGGCCAATGGATCATTATATATTTATTCCCATTAAAACCTGTCCCGTAAAACGGTATTAATACGATTTTATTTTGGCGTAAAACCCGTATACTATAATTTTTACG
>KN837332.1:147102-162517 GCA_000827215.1 Sphaerobolus stellatus SS14 | reverse complement strand
TATATCAGGGTCACCCGTTTTAGGAGAAATGCCTCGAGGCATCCTCATTGCCAGCTCCTGACCCAATTTTCCCAAGTCCAGATGCGGCGCTCTCTCTGCGAATTCTCCGTATTCCCTAGCTTGCCAGACGCAAGGTGTAACTGCCCACAAACTGTTGGGCTTTGCAAAAAATCTTTCCTGAACCCCCTGCCCTGGCTGGTCCGTTGGGTCTTTGGGTATTCACCATCTCGCACCCGTTATCTTCGAAAGCCTTCAAGCCAATTGCGAATACGCAAATTTCCCGGTAGTTGGCGCTTCATCGTCATTGGCCGTGCTATTCCATAAGTAAGCCGTCTGTTCGCTTCCTCGACCCCAGGCGTTCCCTGCTTCATGAAACTATCATGAACGGTCCTGCTCGTGGTAAGAGCATATTGCGGTGGCTTCACCTCTCCAAGAATGCCCGCGCGCCCGACGCTGAGGACGACGCCTCCGATATCGATTCAGTTTCACAATCGATTGGTTCCCCGCCTCCTCTCACGGAGGCCTCCTCCTCTACCGGTGCTTCATCGGTGATCGCTACCCCGCCTCCCGTTCATAGACCAATTCCCTTACGACATGATGCTTCGCGGAAGGCCTTGGGGGAGGGTCTCCGTCGTTCCCAGACGCCTGCTGGAGGGAGCTCTAGGACGCCCGCTGCCAACCGAGTTCGCACTCCTTGGGCTCCGCAAAGAGGGCCAGTACCATTGCCCCCCGCACCAACGCCGCTCCCTCTCCCTAAACGGACCCGCCAACCGGCCGTATCATGTATGTAAAAAACTTACTCGTCATCAGTTTACTGGCATCTTAACGTTTATTCGCAGTGCCACCCAACAGTCCGCGGCCTACGATACCTGTTAGTACATGTACTGCAGTGATTCACAAACCGAAGCCTCTAGTTCCACGACCGAACGTCAAGATTAACGACCTACTTTCTCATACTCCGAACAAACGAATTATAATCTTTGATCTTGTCCTTCCCTCCCACTTCGCTCGCGTATACCCGTCACTTCCTCAACCTACCGCAGTCGTAAAACCAACACATGTCAAACCTACACGTTATATTCCTCTACAGCCCATCCCGGAATCGAAATTATGGGAGTATGCAACCAAGCCACCCGTTACTCGCCTGAAAATTCTAGTCGAGGGACACGATTGGGAGGTCAGCATTACTCCTCTGCAGCGCTCTACAAATAATCCCAAAGGCTATGTTTGCATCAAAGACGTCCTCGTCAGGTTACATACGTTCCTACGTACGCTTGTATCCGAAAAAGCCTGGGATGATGCGCCCCCAAGATTCAAAAGCCATGTCAAAAAAGCGTATAAGAGGCGATGTGATATATGGAATTTGGAGATGCACAAAGATAAGGAAGCCGCTGGTGGTCTGAGAATGATTGACTTTCTGCTAGACATGACGATGTTTCTGGGATTGGAGCGGAAGGACGATCCTGTTGCCCCTGATTCGGAGGACAGGAATATTCCAACGTGGATATTGAAGTTGGAACCCAACACCACGGAGTAACTCGTTTTGGGAGTATGATTTTTCTTCTTATATGATTTCTTTTTCTTGCCTTTTCTTTCAGGGTTTCTATTCATTTTTCTTTCACGTTCTCTCTCTCTCTTTCCCTCTTTCTCTTTTCTCTTTTCTCTTTCCTATCTCGCAATCCCCATTCCATTCTGCAAGCCTCATGGTCATGGACATTCCCATTTTGCTGCGTCCAACGTGCTTTCTACACAGTACGTTTTCCGACTCATCTCGTTATCTCTTTCGTGATCGCCTTATGCATTCATTTCTCTTGTTATCATACCTATCCCTTCATTGTTTTGGTCGGTTCTGTATTGCTGTCTCGGTCTCGGTCGCATCATTGTACCTCACATGCATTCCATCTGTCTTTACCACTCCCCACACTTCTCTATCTACCCTTCCTAATAGCTTTGGTGACTATTAGCTACCTTACATGTTTATCTCCAGGCGCATTTCATCCCTTTTCCTTTTCCTTCCTTGAAGTTCAACCCCCCCCCATTTCACTCTGCAGACTCCAGTAGGAGGCTCCAATACACCTTCTTTTTTGCGCCGCAATTGAGTCATTACGAAACCCAGGAAGAAAGATACGTCGGTCCAATATACGAAGAAGATGGTTATGGCAGCTGACCAGTGTAGGGTAGCCAAAGATTTCCTTTTCGGACCTCCGGCGTGAAATAATATCCTTATTTGGGACATTCCTGGCCTCCAGATCTGCAGGCGATCCGACATACCACTTACAGAATTTTTTTTGACAAAACCTTGATTTTGGTCACATTGGGTTCGAGTGGCGGTGTTATATGCTGGGATTAATGAGAAAGCTTAACGTTGACTTATTCGGAGCTATGCTTTAATAAGAGAAATTATGACGTGTATTGAGAAAATGACGTTAATCTACACGAGGAGCGATACCTACATCTACGAAAGATGGTCTATTTGGTTCATACTGACAAGAAAATTGAAATACTAGTGGCACTCACCAATCCCCGAGACAATTCAATCAAGGAACACTTCGGAATTCCTCGCGAGGGCGCTACGCATAGGGTAGATCAAATTAGTGCGGGGAACTCAGGGGAACTCCACACTTCTAAATTACCCTCGGTCCGTCGCCTACACTAGTAGATTCATGCTTCCGTGGGCTTCCGCCCTATTCCATGCGCGGCATCCCGTAAGCTAGGAAGTCGGCTACTGATATTTAGTCGTCGCCTCAGATGTCATTCTGGATACAAGAAAATCTTACGCGGGAGGTCGACGAGGATCAAAGGGTGACTGATGCTTTTCATTGAGCACATTGAATTACGAGGTCTTTGGAACATAAACTTTATGAGTCTCTAGAGCATATACCTCTGTATACAGGAGCATTAACCTTTACCGGTCTTTATTGAACTACTAAGGCTGTTAGGTTGTTTCCAAAAAAGGCCATGTTGTTCACCTCTACTATGAGGAGGTTTATCTTCAGTTGATCTAAGAGTATAACATTTATCGCGATTGTTTAATTAAAACGTTATGCTTTCTACCAGCGGGATTTGCATACCTATGCATTGAATCTACCGGAACCTCACTCATTGCGCACACATCATTTTTTTGAAACATCTCCCCTGAAGAGATTTTGGTGTTCACGAGGTTCAAAGTGGGTAGGTATCATGAATTCCACTTTGCGGAAGCCGTGCGTAGACATCTGTACTTCACACTTCCCAACATTCACACCATTAAGTATACGGATCTTGAGGTCGAACCAACGAACATGCGACATTGAAAAAAAGCCATGAGTCGAGACATCTCAAGATTAGAAATGTAATGAGATTCAGAACGTGAATTGTTATAAATCGGATCGTCTGTCTCAGAAGCCGACAAGCATAGCAGCCAAATCGTTAAATTCGAAAAGCCAGTCGGATATGGACTTACGAGGTATTAAAAATGGTGAAGTAAGAGTAAGGCAGTCAGAACTTGAGTCAGTTGCTACCGGTACGGCTATACTAATGGTGCAATTCGCTTCCAATGTCCTCGGGGCTATACAAATTTGAAAAATTCAAGCAGAATAAAGAAAGAACATGCATCGTATAGACGTGTAGTATGGTCACATGTGGAACAAATAGAAGCACCGATCTGACATCTCTCGAGCTCCGTGTGTCCGTGCATCTAATCGAAGGGCGCAAAACATCTGCCTCGAGGACGATGCCGCCGAAACACGATGCAACCCTTCTCTCTCCTCACTCTTTATATCTACTTTGTTAATCACCTTCGAGTGTAGTCATCTTGTTACTGATAAATATAAGGCGATATGGCCGAGTTGGTATAAGGCGTGAGAGTAAGGATCTCACATCTTTGGGGGCGTGGGTTCAAATATCACTGTCATCATTTTGCCGCTCTACACAAGGAAGATAAAGAAAAGTTCACTGCCATGGTATCACTGCAACGTCGAAGTCTCTTCGAGTCTGAAAATTTCTCTAACGATAAAAATGAGGAGACTGACGCATATAAATACCAATAGGATTTTAACACTGAACAAAGGCACCCGCTCACGATTTTGCATGTCTATAAACTTACTGTTGACCCTAGACAGAACTTCCAAACGACTACTGCACGCGGTTTACTTAGTTTTCCGTCGCTTTGAGTGTACGCTTCGAGATGTGTGCATCCTAGGCACTGTCAGAAGAGATATTCTTGACTCCAGACTCAGCGATTGACTTTCGCAGGCTATTGGACTTACAGTGAGTCAAAAGGTTTTAGAATTTAGGTTTATCTTTAAGAAGTTCATACGAGCATGTCACTATGATCCTTGTGCCATAAGGTCGAGTGGCGGATTCATCGTGCCGCGGCAATACTTTAGCCGGTATGTTCGTGATCATTGTCTTAACAGCGCGCTCAAAGGGAAAGATCCGACCGACAGAATGTGAGAGAATTTCTCAAAAATCCAGGAATAACTCTGAAGTGGCATGCTGGTTGTACCACATGCAAAGAAAACATGCTTGAAAAATATGGCCTTCCGTTAAAGATACTTGGTGCATGCCTTGAGTAGCGTATGAGATTTTAGATCTAGGTATCGGTGTAGTACGCAAAAAATTCCGCCGTGCTTCAGGAGTCAGGCCACATTTGTGCTTATAAACTATGCAGGGCAAGCTCGAGAGGACGACTTACTAATGTCTTACTCGCATAACTGTTTATATATGTATTCCTTTCTTTGGACCCTTCCTACTCTTTCTTACAAATCTGTTCGGATTTCCTGGATACATGACCGGCTCAGTTGCCGTTCAGGCACTTAATTTCAAGACCCTCGGACAGAATAATGTCGTGAAGCTACTTGCCAATGATAGAAAACAACAGGATACAAATATTTTCAAGTTACTAATACGCGGAGCGAAATGGTGGAATCATGACAATGGATCGGATCGGATCTATTCCATTACTACTATTATCTGAGGTCCACCGACACAATTTCTTAGACGATCAACGGGAGAACACCGCGTCAGCGGAGCGATTATCCGAATGCTTCTTTGATCATTGGCCTCATCGCCTCATCGAGATGAGTATAATACTTTAGATTCCAAATATAATACAATATCTCGACCCTCATACAATAAGAGAAAGAGAGAATCGGCAACAGTGTCGATGAAGGAGGCTTGCGAACGTCTAAGTACCTTTCAAAGCATTTTCGAAAGCTGGTATTTCCTCTCGAGATCGTTTTTGAATTCGGCTTGCGATTTTGTATCCGTAGCCAATGGATCAGCGGGAGCCGCCACGCGGGTCCAAGGAATGAAGAACTATTGGCACAAGAAAAGGACTTTAGAAGGTTTGTTCTTTGATGAATTAGCGAACATAACAAACCGCTCCCGCATCTTCCTCAGCTTGGGCATAGCTCCGACGTAAAGCGAGGTGAGTGCACCCATACTGCTAGATAAAATGGATTCAAAATTATATTTGTCTCCCATTTAAATAATCTTACGGTGCTGGATACAAGACCCCTCTGAACATAGCCTGCTGCATGGGTGTCGTATATCTAAGCATGCAATTCAACATTTGCTGTTCAGTAAAGGAAGTAAAATGGCTTCGCCTTTGCAATTCGGTTCTAGTCCCTCCAGGATTGACCTAAAAGGAAAGAATTCGTTTGCCGTAATCGTGTTGAAGGAGGTTTGTAAGCCATATGTTTCCCTGGAAATAATATTAAGTGTGTAACACCTGTTGTTGAGCAAGTAGTAGCTAGTAATCACATACAAGTTTACTAATCCCATAGAGTTTCCAACTTGCACTTTTACCTACACTTCCGAGTACCCCATTTTTTTAATCTTAGAATTCCTCTCAAGCCCTCCTTTCAAAACATTCCATGGAATGCCATCAGTAGGAGCATAGGTATTTCTACTCTAAGAGACGTTAATAATGCGAGCTTTCTTGCCCATCAAGACGGGGACTTCAAGAATAGGTAAAAGTAACATCTGGGATAAATTTAGACTTGTTTTAGGACAACATCGAGTCGCAACGCACGATGAAATAATAGTATCCAAGTGTGTTCGTGCCTGAATTCTAAATAACAGCCAACAAATCAATGAGCATGATGGACGGAAAGCAGAGAGATGATCATTGGACGTACGAAGATCGTATCCTTGGGCCGTAAGCTGATCGAGAGGTGGAACCATGACACCGCTGACACGCGTGGGAGATAAATACATTCTGAAGATATTAGAGAATAATTGAGGTGACTTGCGCATTGTTAAATAGTATGTCCAATTGCTCCTCTTTATGTAGTCTGAAGTCTTCTGCAACTCGCTTGATACTGTTCAAGTCTACCAAATCCAGTTCTAGAAATATCGCATCCTTGCCAGTCGCTCCTTTCAACTCCGTCAATGCTATTTTAACTTTCTCTGGTGAACGAGCAGCGATATAAACTTTGGCAGGTTTGAGGAGCAAAGCCTTTGCTGTTTCGAAACCTATGCCTGAGGCTCCTCCCGTGACAATGACAAGCTAGTAGCATCAGCAAAGCGTGCCACGCGCGCTAAACTCCCTATAGTGCTAGGTAGCACTATTTAGGATAGGTAAGTACGGAGTCACTAGGAGTCGGTATATGGACTACATAGCCCTACATACCACCGCCTATCACTCCTAGCATGGGCGCTAAACCGAATTCTGTGTCAACTTTCCTGATGCTAGATGTAAGATTTGTCAACAGCGAAGGAAAGATCTAGCCTTCAGCTATTGTACCTTGCCCTGAAGGTCAGGTATATCTCTCTCCGGGTTGGAGCTTGGAGGAGGGAATATTACCTCTGAAAGTACCGAAGTTAGAGCAAGCGTTGCAAGAATATCTCGCCAGCATATTTGTGGCAAAGATGGTAGGACGTAAGGGAATGAGGGAACTTGACGACCACGCACGGGTCGGGAGCGACTATGTGAGACCTTGAGCAAGGCTGCAGGACCGCAAAACGTGGATCAAATTACTATGACGCTGATAGACTGAAAAGTACTCGAGATTTGGTCTGTGTGAGCAGGCTATGTGCACCGGAGACAATTAATTGTTTGTAAAATACTAATCCTATAGAACAAGCAGTGAAATTCGACGCTAAGTATAGGCGCGCGTGACATCGTTTACTAAGTTTTGCGTCTTTGTTGGGAATTCCTCCCAATAATAATAATAATAAACTTGAGACCTTCTCAAGCTTTTTGATACATATATCCTTTTGCCTACCGTATTGACCCAATTCTGCATCTAAGATGATTTGGCCAGATCCTTACGTTGGAGTATATATTCTATAGCCTGCTGGAAGACTAGTAACAGTTACTGATTAGCGCTATTGGCCAGCATGATGATTGAGGTGGATTTATTATATTCAAAACAGTACACAACTAGAAGAGTCTGACCATCATACATAATAATATAATGGAAATTAACAAGTATCTCATAGAAATATAAATAAAGGAGGATATATGCGGATGGCTATGAACTTTCAAAAGCTTGGATTTCCTTCTCGATATAGTTTTTGAACTCGGCTTGCAATTTTGCATCCCCAACCAATGTGCCATGCGGGGTCGCAAAGCGGGCCCAAGGAATAAACCACTGCAAAATAAAATAAAACACCACGAATTTAGAAGGCTTTCTCTTTGAGAAATCAGCAAACATAACTCACTGCTCCAGGATGGTTCTCGGCTTCGGGCATAGTTCCGACGTAAAGCGAGGTGAGGGCACCCATACTGTCAGGTAAAATAGGCTCAGAATAAGATTTTCTCCGCCCCTTTAAATAGACTTACGAGGGAGGATATAAGATCCTTTTGAATACAGCTTGTTGAAAGGGTGTCGTATGCCTAAGCATATAATTTAACACTTTGTGCTCAGAAATCAAGATAGATCTTTCACCTTTGCAATTCTGTTCTAATCGCTCCGGGATTGAGCGAAAAAGAAATAACTTCATCACCATGTTCGCGTTGAAGGAGGGTTGTAAACCATATGTTTCCCTAAAAAATAGTACATGTATAAGACGTAGTTGAACCGAGTAGTTTGTAATCACATACGAGTTTGCTAATCCCATAGAGTTTCCAAATCGCAGTGGTACCTGTGCTTCCAGAAGTGCCCCATTCTTTAATTTTAGCATCCCTCTCGGGTCCTCCTTTCAAAGCATTCCATGGAATACCGTCAGCAGGAGCATAGGTATGTCCGCTCGAAGAGACGTTGACAACGCGAGCTTTCTTGCCAGTCATGGTCGTGGCTTTTCGAAGAGCAGGTAAAAGCGACATCTGAAATAAATTTAGACTGGATAACAACGAGAAATATTTCGAGTCGAAACGCACTGTAAAATAATAGTGCCCTACTGTGTTCGTGCCTGTAAATAGTATAAGAGATTGTCTGGTAATGTTGCAGCAAGCCCATACCGAATTCTAAATTTAAGAGTAATAAGTCAATAAAGGTTATGGACGGCAGCATAAAGAGGCTATGCACGTACGCAGATCGTATCCTTGGGCCGTAAGCTGATCGGCAGGCGGAACCATGACACCACTGAGACGGGTAATATGTAAATCTCCTCTGAAGACATTAGAGAATAAGGGAGACTTGCGCATTGTTAAATAGTATGTCCAGTTTCTCTTCTTTAGCTAAGAACTCTTCTGCCGCTCGCTTGACACCTTTTAGGTCGGCCAAATCAAGTTCTATCAAGAAAGCTTCCTTGCCAGTTTCTTCTTTTAACTTTGCTAAGGCCGTGCTAGCTTTCACAGGTGAACGGGCAGTTATATACACTTTGGTATTTTTGAAGAGTAAAGCCTTTGCTGTTGCGAAGCCTACGCCTGAGGTTCCTCCCGTGACAATAACAACCTAGGTGTAAGCTTCATCAGCGACTAGTGAAGAAACGATCTAGTCTTCGGCTACTATACCTTGCCCTGAAGATCAGGTATATCTCTCTCTGGCTCGAATTTTGAAGGAGGGGGGTAGAGTGCCTGTGAAAGTAACGAATCTGGAGCAAGTTTCTCCAAAATATTTCCAAAGATGCCTGAGATGGTCATTTCTCGTGAAGATGATAAGCTTGAGGACTATACACGGGTCGAGGAGGGCTATGTGAGACCATGAGTAAGTCTGCTGCTAAGTACTTATACTGTTTTACGTACGGCATATTTATAGTACGAGTTGTGCGATTGTGCGTGAGTGCCGGATATAAGACGCGTCATCCACGGCGCCCCCGATAGGCCAAACGCACTTACGTCGATATTCGGCCTGTGTGTGTGAGCTGTGACTGGACATCCAATATGGATAAGTGGTGAGGAACTTCTCTGATTGGACCGTTTTGTCAATCAGGGGTTGATCAGAAAGGAGCCCACCACGCAACCCCGAGCATGTGCTAAACACTCACTATAGCGGCTCGTAATAAGCTTCGATCGACAAATTAAATTAATTATTAAGATCTGAAGAAATTTTCCATAGAAGATGATCTTGTCAGATCCTTGTGACGGCTATTAAAATATCCGGTAGGCTGCGGAAAGACTACATATGGTTGCCTAACCGCGCGGCATTATCGATTAGCCCTCTTGGCCACTATGACCATTGGCATTGGTTGTCGTCATATAGATACGTTTATTGTATTTAAAACATAAGTACACAGACAGAAATACCCGATTTAAGCAACAAGGACCATCGATAAGAGTGATTATATGCAGACGCCTAAGAACTTTCGAAGGCTTGAATTTCCTTCTCAAGGTAACTTTTGAATTCGCCTTGCAACTCCATGTCCTCAGCCAATGTACTGGGAGTACCTATGCGGGCACACGGAATAAAGAACTGTGTCAAAAATGAAATTTAGAAGGCTTTTAAAAAATCTGCGAACATAGTAACACACTGCTCCAGGATTTTTTTCGGCTTCGGGCATAGTTCCGGCGTATAGCGAGGTGAGCGCACCCATACTGCCAGATAAAATAAGCTAAGAATTGAATTTTGTCTCCTTATAAAATGAGCTTACGGGGTTGAATGTGTGATCATTTTGATCATAGCTCGTTCCATGTATGTCGTGTGTCTTATCATCTAATTCATCAATTCGCTGTGAAAAAAAATAGTAAGGTAGACCCTTCACCTTTGTATTCCTGTTCTTATCCCCCAGGATTAAGCGAAAAAGTAACGACTTGATCACCGTGATAGCGTTGGAGGAGGTCTGTAAGCCACATGTTTCCCTATACATGATATTATTGTAGTTGAACCCATGCCGTAGCTAGTAGTCACATGCGATTTTGCTAATCCCATAGAGCCTCCAATTTGCATTGTTCAAGTTGCCTGCATCCTCAGAAGCATCTTATCCTTTAAGCTTAGAATCCCTCTCGGAGCCTGCTTTCAAAACATTCCACGGAATCTCGATAGGAGCATCAATATGCCCGATCGAGGAGCCATTGATAACGCGAGCTTTCTTCCCAGTCATATTTGTGCCAGTGGTTCTTTGAAGAGCAGGTAAAAGCAACATCTGGAGTTAATTTGAGGAGAGTTGTTTCGGATAATGGGGTAGGTATATATAGAGTTGAAACGCACGGTGAAATAATAGTGCCCCAGTGTGTTCGTGTCTGTAGTAATTAAAATAATGGATTCTTGTCTGGTACAGCTTCAGAAAATTCTTACCAAATCTCAATAATAAGCTAACAGAGCAATGAACAAAATGGACGAGAACCGATAGATGGGTGATGGACGTACGAAGATCGTATTCTTGGACCGTGAACTGATCGAGAGGGAGTCATGACACCACTGACACGCGTAAGATGTAAATTCGCCTGAACAGATTAGAGAATAAAAAGGTGACTTGCCCATTGTTAAACAATATATCCAATTTCTCCCCTGTAGCTGAGAACTCTTCTGCGGCTTGCTTGACACTCTTAAGGTCGCCAAATCAAGTTCTAGAAAGAAACCCTCCTTGCCAGTTGCTTCTTTTAGTTTTGCTAAGGCCGTGCTCCCTTTCGCAGGTGAATAGACAGTTATATAAGCTTTGGCTTTTTTTATGAGCAAAGCCTTTGCTGTTACTTATTCCTGATGTTCCCCCCGAGACAATGACAATCTACATCACGAAACCTGACAAAGTCTAGGTAGCGCTATGTAGTCTATATACCTGCATAGCGTTTTAGCGAATCCGCCTTTGCCTACTAGCCCTAGCACGCTTATCGACGACCTTGCCGACATATCAATATTGCCGGGAATGGCTAGCTAGTGTTATCTAGCTTGCATAGCCTGCGTAGTGCTTGTATGAATTATTTCCGAATTCTGAATCTTATTGTATACTGGAGAACTAGTTATTTGTCAAGTAAGAGATCTATTAGACTATATACCACAATGTACTATACATTAAACCTCTACTACACTAGCATTATCAAAGTTAGTCTCTATAGTAATGAAGCAGGAGACAAGGAGAACATCGTTCCTCCAATGGTATACCATAGATATAATCATAAAAATGTCTAAATGGCTTGGTGCTATCTTGATTGAGGTACTGGCGAAAAGAATAGTTAATTGAGAACCGAACATGCAACGTGAAACAATGCACCTAAAAAGATTCCGGCACTCCTTGGTGAATAAAAAGGTTCGAGATCGGAAAAGAATTCCATAGGACACATGCGCAAGCAGTTCAGAAACGTTATAGAGAGAACTGAGTACAGAGCTGGACCAGAGATATATAGAGCAGCAGCGAAGAATCGAGTTCTGAGTCGGATGGGTGAGTCGGATGGGTGAGTCGGATGGGTGAGTCGGATGGATACTGTGGTGATTCTGAAGGATCTTGCACCAGTAGGGATATATTCATGAGTGACACCAGTTAGAATTTAACATAAGAATGAAAAGAAATAGCAGATGGGGTTCTATAAAGCAGTCATCAGTGTTTGCAATGTCGAAGATGGTGGTTCGAGGCAGAAGGATGAAGACGGTAAGAACAGCACGTGACTTGTTCAAATCTCCCAAGTTTAGCGAGTATTCTACATGGTGTTCAAGCTAACACCGCAAATTTTAGACTGGAACAAGCGAGATAGAGCTTTCAGAAATTCAGATGATACTTAGGATATTGACCGGGACCTATGTGAGTTTCTGTGTAGTATCTAGCCTGCTACTACTCTTGACTCAACGTTGACTGAACTTGACTTATAAAACTAGTGTTTGCTTAGCGACTCCTAGTGGCTCCTAGCGGCTCATATGCTATCTAGACTAGGAGAGCAATTCGATGTGCTAGGTAGCATTTTAGACACCCGTGTCAACTTTCCTGATGTAAGTGGAAGCAGTGTTGTCAAGGTCAGGTCAAATCCTGACCAAACTGAGCTAGTGCGACCCCTCATAGACTGGGTGGAAGTGACTGAGACAAATGGCTCCATTGTCTGCCTTGACCAAGAAAAAGCCTATGATAAAATCCGGCATGATTTTCTATGGGCCTCGCTTGATAAAACAGGTATCCCTGCAAACTTCACATCCCTGGTAAAAAAAACTATACACAAATGCACAGACAGTTGTTATACTAAATGGCAAAATAAGTGCACCATACACTGTAACAAGGAGAGTCTGCCAAAGTGACCCCCTATCCTGTCTTCTCTTCAACTTAGCTATAGAATCACTGGCAGCTAGCTTGCGATCATCCACACTCAGAGGTATGACTATACCAGGTAACACAGGAAGGTTTATAGCAACCCTTTTCGCAGATGACACCACTGTTTTCTTGTCAGAATCAGATGACCCCTACATACTTGAACAACTACTCAATGCATGGTGTGCCGCCTCAGGGGCAAAATTCAACAATGACAAAACGAAAATCCTCCCAGTGGGCAACTTAGCATACCGGAAAAGACTGACCTACACACACCGCCTAAACCCAAGGTCCTCACCCACCCCCCTTCACCAACACATAGTAAAAGAAGGTGAGCCAATGAGAGTGTTAGGTGCCTTTGTTGGTAACAAAGTCAAGCAGCCTGGAATATGGCTTCCCACCATTGAAAAGATACAATCTGTGCTAGCACGCTGGGAAAAAGGGAATCCCACTATAGAAGGTAGGCGCCTGATCGCTGGAATGGAAATTGGAGGCCGAACTCAATACTTAACAGTGGTACAAGGAATGCCTAAAGAGGTGCTCACTGAGCTCCAAAATATGCTCAGGCACTTTATCTGGGGTTCAGCCTCATCCGCTGTAAATACCACAACTATGGCACAAGACTTTGTAGTAGGTGGGAAAAGGCTACTAGACCTAGAAGCAAGAAATGATGCAGCGGAAATCATGAAATTCAAGCACTACCTGGGCCTGAAAAGTGAAAGTTGGGCCTATATCCTGGATAACCTCCTCCGGATTAACCTTAAAACAGACATAGGAGTAATTGACCCCACAGCAGCTATGAATATAGTTACTCAAAATTGGGGAGCAAAACTCAGAGAAGGAAACACCTCAATACCCCCATATATGAGAAAAATGCTATGCACCACAATTAAATTCGGTATTGTCTTTGACGCCCCAGAGATAAGCATTCAAATAAAGAGGGACCAACCAGTTTGGTACCATAAAGGATTTCCTGAAAAAATAAGCTGGAATGAGAAGTGGTACAAATGCCACAGGAAAAAGCATCAGATACTCACAACTGGACAACTCCTGGACCATGCCACTACCCAATTCCCCCCCCCCCAACATCAACAATCACGGCTCTGCCACTGCCCAAAGTGTAAAGACCTCAGACAGACTGGGTGCCAAACTCCCCTACTATGCATCCAAGCTGCTCTTACACTACTCAACAAAATCAGCCCCAAGTGGGACCCCAGAGAAATTGGGAATGACACTGGGCTACTAAAATGGGCAGAACAATACAACTCAGGACTTAACTTACACTCTATGGCTTTCAACCCAAGCTGCTGCCTAGAGGACACCTCCAAAGGATACAGAGTCCTAACAGATAATATAATACCAAGCACCCACCCACTGACACGCCCTCCCCCCACCCCCTTGACCACCTCTGTCACAGTCTACACAGATGGTGCATGCATAAACAATGGCAATGAAAATGCAAGAGCAGGGAGTGGGGTATGGTATGGCATAGAAGACCCACATAACATTGCCCAGTGTGTCCCAGACCAGCATGCCACAAATAATGGTGGGGAAGCAATAGCACTCCTCCTTGTAGCTCAGAGTAATGACCCCTCAGAAAGGCTAGACATACACACTGACTCACAATACGTATACAATGCCATTACAAAACACCTCAAACAAAATGAGGATAGAGGTTGGCGCCATATAGCTAATGGAGACATTTTTCAGGCTGTAATTGCACACCTCAGATTGAGAGGCGCTCCCACTGTACTTCACAAAGTCAAAGGCCACAGTGGTGATCTAGGCAATGATGGTGCAGATTACGAAGCCGGACAGGGAGCCATGAAAAACATCATACCAATGCTTAACCTGACTATTCCTCCCTCAGCAAAGATAATAGGAGCAAACCTTAAGCATGCAACCCAAGTGTCTCTAACAAAAGCCCTATCTCTCAGAAAGCAAACCAATCAACGCCTTAGCACGGACATAATGCTAGAAAGAGTTAGGATATCAGTAGGTGAATGGACCAACAGAGAACCAACTGACAAAAGGATTTGGTTATTCATCCGAAAGAAAGACATAAGCCGTGGGGCCTGGAACTTTCTGTGGAGATCTCTCCATGACTCATACCGGCTTGGAAAGAAATGGTTACATCTTGAGGGCTATGAAGAACAGGCCTCTTGCCATGTATGTGATGAGTTTGACTCCCTAGACCATGTCCTGACTGAATGCAGGGCACCAGGACAAGCCCTAATATGGAAACTGGCCAAATCACTATGGCAAGAAACAGGTAGGCCTTGGCCTGAAATATCCCTTGGGATCATCCTTGGCTGTGGCCTCTCCAACTACCTCTTAGATAACAAAAGACTAGATGCAGGTTTAAACAGACTCTTCCTCATTATCATATCAGAGTCCGCATATCTCATATGGAAAATACGCTGTGAATGGAAAATTAAACATGAAGGTCAACTAAACAAATGCCCCTCGATACCTGAAGTCACCGCAAAATGGAGATCTGCCATGAGCAAACGGATTCAATTCGAGATAATAGTGTCAGACTCTGGAAGATTTAAATGGACAGCCATTCCAGTACAACTGGTAAAACAAACATGGGGCAGACTGCTTAAAACAGAACACTTACGGGGTTTAAAGATGCGAGATATCACCGGGTTTTTAGTGGGTATTGGGCTGGACAATCCTCCCTGAGTCCCACACTCCTGGCATTTTGCCAGCGTGCATAAACACATTTTCCCGGCGGAGCCGAAACATATGCCTCACACACTAACCTCATTTTATGCTTGTCCCCCTGCTGGTTCATCCAGACCTATTTTCGCAGAATTGAATAAGACAGCTACACTGTCTAAACCAATTTATTTCAAAGATAACGCTCCACAAA
>KN837332.1:92366-103564 GCA_000827215.1 Sphaerobolus stellatus SS14 | reverse complement strand
TTTGATGAAGAGCAGTGTTGCATGCTAGTGATTGTACAAAGTGTGCACCAGATATTGCTTCTTTGACTCTTACGCGGGCTTGCAGCCTTGGACACGTGAAACAGCCTCAGCACCATTACAATTACATTGCCGAATTGCCATTGGTTGGTCACGTAAGTACACGATAGGAATGATAAATATATAGTGAAATAATAGTGTTGATCGTCGATCCTCCTTCAATCACTCAGGATGGACAGACCACAGACGGGTCATTGTGCTTCTGCGACCTGCGGATTCTAAGGAACTAGTATCACAGCTCAAAAAATCTTGATATTAATACACATCTTAAACATCAAAAATTGATTTTCTCACAGACATTCTCAGGAGATACTTAGTGAGCATAGCATAAACTGAAGATTCCTGTTAAAATGGAGTCAAGCGGGCTGCATTGGACAGGGGAAGTGTACAGGGGAAGTGTACGCATCTATGCTTGAACCGCAGATACGACACACTCTATGTGCCTCTATCATAGCATAGAACGGTATTACGGGACTCCGGGGAGGTGATTGGAACTCCAATGGGACAGTGGCGTCTGTCGGTGCTTCCAGCGACGACAGCTAAACGGCCTTTCCCAACGGGTTCCGACTTCATTCTAATAGAAGCACTGTGATCCTTCTTCGAGATCTAGCCATATGCTTAAATTGTACACTGTGGCCGCCTTTGGACGACAGAGTTTGCGGAGTCTGTTTTTCTGGAGTGTAGATAGCAAAGATAAGCTCGGCGGTTCAAGGTTGCACTGGATCCGGGCATCGGTTCTGCCGCTCTAATATACTTAATCTTTTTCTGGTGCACGCCGGGAACTATTATAAGAGAAACGCCCTGCCTATGCACCTAACCTGAATTGAACATCCCTCAAGAGGCTCATTGAGTTTCATCATGGCAAGCACGGGTAGCTACGCGCCCTCGATATCAGCCTCATCCTCCTCCTCTTCTTCTTCCTCTTCCTCTTCCCGTACTAAGGCTCGCAGGGTGGTGCGTAGCATCTTTTTCCTATTAAACGTTCAATATTCCTAAGACGGATACACCACAGTCGTCTGGACGCGGTGGCTCAGGAAATCTTATCAAGCTATCGAAACTAATGGATTTGGAAACCGACGCTCAGGTTCTTCAGAGACGTCGAATAGAAAGAGAGGCTGCTCTTAAGTCGAAGGTGTGTTACCTCTAATAAAACTATTCACCATATTTGATTATTAATCGTCATCAATTCTAGATTAATTACACCGGACGAGGAGGCTCTGGAAATATCCTGGCAGCATCCAAACAGCAGGATGTTCCGTACGATATCAGGAATGATCCCGACGATGCGTACGAAGAAATAGTGATATTGAAAGCAAAACAGGCGCGAACCGTTGCCAAAGTACGTCACTCATAGCATATATTGGTCTAGTCTCTTACATTATTGCATGGCATTTTCAGTCTTCAACCGGACGAGGGGGAACAGGGAACGTCTTTGGAAAGAAGGATAAAGGGTCATCGTCGAAGTTAAGCCCGCCTCCAGGGGGAAATAAGTTATGGCATGGCCCGAACATTTCTACATCGGGAGATAGTCTGTCCTCTACTAGTAGTAGTAGTGGCAGTAACGGCAGTTATGATTCCCCTGGCCAATCTCAAACCACCCTGACATCGGATAGCACTCCTACTACCCCAACCACCCCTACGCAGCTATCTCGTCCATACAGCTTTCCAAAAGGTGCTGCGTCTATGGCATCGTTCTTGACTCCCGTTCCGCCTGATCTGAGGCAGCATTCTTCCGAAGAGGAGTTGGATGACCATGGTTCGCATTTTACAAGAAAGCCTCGATGGTGGAGATTGCCTCGTCGACGGAATGAGGCACTGAAGGAGGCACTTGAACCCAAACCCGAGCCCGAGTTTGTTTTGGATGTGAGTCATCAATGCGACTCGGATGCAGAGACTCGTACAATCCGAGCAGAAGATGGTCATGGAGATGGAGACTCGGAACGTACACCCTCTCCCCTTCGTCGTAAAAGATTCACCGCGCCTCATATACAGGCACATCTTCATCATGATGGCGATAATGAAGAAGAATACAGCGATAGCGACACATACTCCATTACTACCATAGGGGAGTCAGTCCTCGGTGACGACGTCAGTGCCTACGAATTTGACGTTATTCGCGAGGCTCAGGATGAGGCAGCATTATTCGAAGCAGCCTTATATTACTCATAAAATTCTTGCCATATCTCCCCTTGCGTTTTTCTCTGGTATTTTAGGCCTTAATTTACTAATGGCTTTGTCGGACTCTTATTTTTATTTTCTGCGGCTGTCTTTGTGTATCCATATATAACGTTGTCTCCTCAATGTATGTAACCTGATCCTGTACCTCTGTCTATGTTGTTATAACCCTCACGATTTCCTCCCTTTATCTCTGTCCAGCTACCATATACCCTATTCCGTTATGCATGTATCCAAAGTGTTCCACGTAGTCTGGTTCCCCTGATCTGCAGTAATCTGTACGTATCCAATCTGATTAAATTTACATTGACATTTCCATGCCATCCCGTAAGGAGGCGGGTGTTTATTATGGCCGCCCGCGTACTAATAAAAAACTGAATTCGAATATATACCCTTTAGAATCGGGATTGACGTTGCCTGCGAACTATATGCGTTCCCTCGAATGAACCCGAAGCAATTTGCCAACCTCCGACGGCTGCTTCTTGAGAGCCTGACAGACTCCGAGCTTCTGAACCAAATGGCCACCGGTATACATTATCACTCCGTAACTCTATATCAAGTCCAATCAAGCTAACTTTGCTCTTGTGACGTCATTCCAGCTGATAAGGACAGCCACTCAAGGCCGTGCGTCCTTGGTGAGGTGCATTAACCCATTCAGGAGAAGATGGGATACACTTTATCGTCGATCCTTGTCTGGGCGTCCACCTTAGTGCCAACCAACCAGATAGAGGAATCTAAGATATCACACACGACGGAAATTGAACCCTGCGCTATTGGGTATAAAGTTTGGATATATAAACAACATAGGTGGTACAAACTGACTTGAAAAAAAAAAATCAAGGATATATCGAAAATGTCGCAGCTAGCGCGACATGATAACAAAAAAGTCAAATCGATCAGCGCAAGAAAGAATCATCGAAAGGGGGAAAATGAGCGATTATCGGGTTAGTAATGTACGGCCCAACCCAATACTGTATCTGGCTTGGGCCTGAGACAGGAACTTCAGTAGCCATGTGCAGAACTGCCGTATTGGTTACTAGATTGGCCACCGTACTGCGGATAGCCTTGTGCATATTGAGTGCCGTTCGTTTGATAGGCAGCATATCCGTTATCGTACGCCTGGGGCTGCTGCTGCCTTTGTGCTTGCTGAGCACGACCATACGCCGTGCCCATAGGGGGAACCGATGAATCGCGAGACTGGACGGGTTCAACTGGATAGGTCATCGCAGGCTCGGACTGGAAGGGATCAGTAGGAGTGTTGTTGTTATTGAGACGGCTGGGCTGTTGGACGCGGTCGAACTTCTCCCACTGGAGGAATTCGGACTGGGCGCGGCCCGTGCCAGCGATAGGTCCGGCTTGAGCTTGTCCTTCCTCGAAACGAGAGAAGGAGGTTGACCATATGTCGGTACGCCCGTCAGATTGCTGCCTAAGGGTCCAGCGGAGAAGATGGATGAAGGCGAGGAGGACTGTTAGTAGGTGGGAATGTGAGAATTCGTATTGGTTTCGACAGGATGGAATGCGACGTACGGAGAACCCATTCAATCCAAATAAAGGCACGGATTGCTTGAACTTCTGTGCACCATGTGCGATAAGCAGCGTACTGAGCATCTGTGAAGAAAATGAGTCCAGGTAAGGCAAATTAGGCGTCATAATGAAGTCATACCGTGCGGAATAGTCTTGCAGACGCTCCAGCCAATACTTCTCCAGCGATTGGTAGAGAAAGCATTAAATCCTGTGAGGTTAGTTTATAGATTAGACTGAAATGTTTTTGAAATAGGTCAAATGAACTCACCGAGCCAAAGCAAAGTCATAATGCCGAGCCAAGTAAGTTCGAAGGCAGGCTTCGCAGTAGCAGCATTCCTGGACTTCACGTCCAAGAGAATCCTGATCCAAGATTTATTTCAGATACTAAAGCATGTTTCTTCAATAGAAGATCTTACATAACAGACAACCAAATAGCAGTGGCCAAGGCAAGACCGAATGGGATCAAATCGGCCTTATCTAACGTAACTTGAGTCGTGCGCCGGCGGTGGAAAGCTCATTAACTCACAGTAGAATTCCTGGAACTGGTTAATATGTCCAGATAGGCCCAAGACTATAATGTCGACCAGCAACAACGCCCCTGATGCAAGGTGAGGAAATGGTCAGCTAGAACAGCGCAGACATGGCGAAACGCAAGTTCTCACCATAAATTTTGAACCTAGTCTTTCCAATGTGAGAGATAGACATCGTACAAAATTACAGATACAGAGAAAAGAACGTGTAAGTGAAAGGATTGTGGTGGAAAGAGCAAAGATGCAAGGAACTTGGTCGCCATGGTTGAAGTCACGTGGCTTTGATGGCTGTCTCCAGCTGTCTTCGCGCCTGTAAATAAAACGAAAAGATATCCGACTGAGGTGTCCTACTAGTTGGGGATAAGTATCAAATCAAAGGTGCTAACGACGGCTATATTTACGTTATATTTAATGTCTTATATTTAACTTCAATAATCCGCTGGAAAGCCAGTGTGGGTTATTTCTTAGAACTTGGTTGTAGATGGACCACTCCGGAATCCTGACCACGATCACGACCATCCCTATTCCACCCACTTTTGTCTGCATTCGGAAGCGACACTTTCCTTGTAGCAATTGCAAGTATTTCCTTACTGTGCTGGTTCTTTTTTGACCCATATTGGCAGAATCGTATAGCCGGCTGTCTTTAACCGGCCACGTGCCTTACGAACCAATTCTTCTCGTGTTCCCCTACGTCCCGCCCCCGGCTCCGACCTTCTCTCTCTGCTTGCAGAGCCGAAGTTGCCACTCCTGAGACACTATGTGCATCGCATATTTGCAATTGTCAAATCCATGACTCTGTACTGCTGTGTTTCCCGGTGGGATGGCTGAGGTGGAAAGGAGTGTAGGAGTAGGATCAGATGCCTCATGCGCGGGCGGCTTGCAAGGGACCGTGTTGACAATGCTCATACCAAGCTCAACATCATCCTGACCTTGTTGACCGTATCATGACTACGGTAGCGCACCATATGCAATTATAACTTAGTCGCAGAGTGTACATACAGCCCCAGGTGTTTCCATTTTTGGGACTTAGTCTGGCCAATAAACCACCACCACCACCAGAGGATGATACTAATGCTACGTCTGATTATGGTTGTCACTTACAGCCAAGCTTGTTTCTTCCCTGGGATGAACTGATGCAGTTTCATAGTAGGGTTTAGGAACATTGGGCAACAAAGCCGCTGGCTCAGGAACGGATTGCAGCCCAAAATTCCGCAAGCTGTGAGAATCGGGGAGTAGCAGGTGGAAGAGCTTGCTATTAGATTACATGCATATGGCACATACTAAGATAGTCATCAAGCAGACCGGCTATCCGAAGAGAAATGCGAGTATCGTCGTATGCGAAATTTTTGAAATGACATGAGCATACCGCCTATAGACATAAAACATGCATCATGCCCGACTGCCCGTTGCTTATTGTAGCAATAATCTACTCGTCGTCTTCCTCGGCGATATCCTCCTCTTCCTCCTCAGCTTCCTCGTCGTCCTCTTCCCTCTCGGCCTCAACAATTGCAGTTGCAATACGGTCCAAATCACGTTGACCATCTTGGCTGATGCGGCGACCACCATCGGCAGCAAGCTCAAGCACACCAATCTTCTCTAATGCCTGGCAAACCTTGCGTTGGACCGAGGCAGAGGCATCACCGTGGTGGGAGGGGCGGTTGCCACGCTTGTTACGACCACCGTGCAACTTGGAAAGAGCACCAATACCAACGTGCTTGCGGAGGTAGATATGACGTGCAACGGCAGCTACAGGAGGATTGACATAAGAATCAAGCCCGTCCAAACTACAAGAGACCGACGTACCTGCGCGGACATAGAACCAGTCGGGATCATAGGGAGCGAGCTCCTTGAAGGAACCGGTCTTAACAATATCGACCCATGTTGGTACGTCGAGCTTGCCCGAACGCTTCAGATGGGAGGAGTAGGCCGAAATGAATTTCTCTGCGCTGTAAAGGGGGAAAAGAAGTCAGTTTTCTTCCAATTCTCTCCCTCTTCCAAGATATTCACGTACGAGACGTCTCGTACACCTGGCATTTTGAAAAAGAAAGAGAGGTGGAATGGGACGCCGGGCGGCTTGAGGAGGTGCTGGGTGTTGCGGTGTGCTTGCTGACGGGAATTACCGGGCCAGTATGATTATGTCAGACTGTACAGTTGGTTCCCATTTCCGGGCGCGGCCAGCCACTTGGAGCAAATTCATCCCAGATTTCAGACTGGGTAGGAATGGTGATCTAAAATATTTTTATAAGTGTCTGTGTATGAGTAACGAAAATTTTATTATGCAGCTCACTAAGGCTTTCTCTTTATTTCCGCAAAAAAGATACACATTTGCCCCTCATTGAAGCTTATGACTGGACCATTTTTTCCTGGATTTTATCCACCGCTATTTGGGTATTTTCGACATGGATTTAAACTACCGACTGTTGATACGACGTTAACTTCAATTAACTGCCTCTGAAGTCCGTGCCAGCCCAATGAGCGCACCCTCTCGCTGAGTATGCCATTTCAAGAGCAGATATAGCTTAGACTTATCAATAAATTATACAAACTACGGTTGTTCGTCATTTTTTATCCCTATGCTGGAATACTGAAAACTTAGACGAAGCAAGTTGTTTGTGCGCCGCGCGGGCTGATGTCACGATTCTGTCGCTCATTCCCGATCCATCTCTTTTCCCGGCGGCGGCCACTTATCTGCCACTCAGTTTGCAACATATTCCTATGCGATTTGGTGCGCCCCCTCAAGCTCAAGCTGGTTATTGTACTAACCGTCGGATCTATTGTGTCGATAAGGATGTGGAATCTTACTTGGTAGTATGCATATCCCCATGAAGAAAGGCTGGGTTGGGGAAATCCGAAAAATTCTGATACATAGCGTGGGGCCTACATATCGCGTAGCTATCTAACCGATATTTCCGGAGTCTAAGCTCAGGTCCTATGTCCAACCTTGTCCAGTGTTTACAGCAGTTCCAGGCAGTCACCAGGTCACCGCGCACTAATCACTAGTTTAATATACACACGTACAGTATACAGGTTTATTCAACAAATCACTCGTTTCATCATACAGAAGGTAACACACAACGAGAATACTTTGTAAATCTGGAACATTGCGCTACACATCCCATAGTACAAATAGCATAAAGAAGAATAACGTAATCTGAGGTTTCGTGGGTAAATAACATGTCATATATGAAGAAAGCTGTTTCACTCACTACGACCTTCTTTAACGTTGGGTTTCAGTGCCCTCTCGCGACATGGATTCATTGGAGTTCCTGGAAATCCTGATAAGCCTTCGTTTCGATTACTGACGTTGCGGTTACTCACCAGAGCCTGCTCATTTACTCGTTTCCAGTCTTGAGGACTGCCGATTTGACCAGGTCCCCCTGGAGTGGGAGCGCCGAAGACTTGCAAGATTGTAGCAAGGAGTAAAGTGGTAAGGAGTGTGAAACGCATTGTGCTATGATACAACGGTGGGTAGAGCACTATTCACAAATATCCGGGCTTTTAAACTAGTGCTGGTAAGCGCCAAGCCACATGGCATTGAAAAATCAGCAGACTTAAGAAGACATGAATTAGGCTAAGTGTTCGGAATGGCCCTGCTCACTCAGTTTCGCGATATGATACCGGTCGTTCCATCAAATACCAAGCCAAACCACACGGAACGATATTCCCTGATATCCGCATCTTCCACAATAAGCAATTTCCCTCACTCAACACTTCTGGGAAGTCATCCCATATTTAGGAAGCAATAATTTCGCAAGAAAATCCGACGGAATTCGCGGAGATCATTTGGTGACCATAAGGTAAAACATGGTAAAGTGCGACCGGATACAGGTACCTCACTAATCCTCCTTGACTACACTGTTCGTCCCTGCGCATGTCAGCAGGAACCTTGCAGTGGTAAACGTCTCCGATCCACGATGTCATTCTGTTTTTGGCTTAAATCAGACGGTTTAGCCGGCTCTCCAGATGTACGAAGAGTGCTTCGTCCGTAGTAAGTAATCAATTGTTCCTATTCGAGCGTAATTGTGACGTTTGGCATATGACCTGTTGCCTAGCAGGTTCTTGATAACTGCTACTAAATTGATTCCATAACAGAGTCTTCTTATTGTATACGATACGCAAATTTTCATCAAAATGGTGACAGTGATCAAGACCCGGGAGTCTCGAGAAGAGCATTCCAAGACAAAAAGAACTCTCGAGCATTCATAGTGATCCATCATTCCTTATTATTGTCATAGTTTAATTGAAGGTACGTATCGCTAAGATAAACCTTCTATTCTATGCCTAAGCTTTACAGTTACGAGGATCGCTCGCATCAGCTTGTCTAGGCCTCCATTCTCCAAGGGGAACAGCTGGAGATAGCCATGCATTTTGCATTGATAACTCTATGCGCGGCCTCCGATGGGTGAGCGCGCTTCTATCAGCTCATGGGTTCCTAGGCTTCTCTCAACTCATATACTCACTCATCTTCTCATCCTCCCGTGTCGGCCAATTTCCTGTTCTTTCAGGGACGTTAGCAGAGGCCAAAGATGCGTTAGTATACACTCGAGCCTTCGCATCAAGCAAGGGCAGACGGATAATTTTCGCCATTACGGCGGATTAAACTTCTCAGGACAAAACAAGACGCGCCGAGCTTCGAATGGCCTGCCCAGGTATTGAACTTCTTTGAAGTTGATGTTGAGCGAAGCTTGACCCTTCTAATGAAGGTATTAGATAGTGTCAAAGTGTCACTCCCACTCAGCTCAGCTGTCACTACTGATAGTGAGGCTTCCAATGGAAGAAGCTCACTGGTGACCGACAAGAGACGGGAATGTCGGCGAACATCGGAATGACGTTATGCAGGTCTACTCCATTTCTGTGAGTTACAATAGTTATAATTGAGGCAATTTACGGCCCACTGTACTGACCATCATAATTCTCCCAAACAGGGGGATTCTTTTCCCCGTGTTCTACTGTTATCATACAGGGACGGACTAACGTGCTATGTAGACCGGGCTTCAACATTGAACTGAACCACTTCTAGGCCCTTCTAAGCAACTGGAGCCGATTGGTCAAGTGAATGTCTCTCCCTGACAAATTGTTACCTCGGGAGTCTTCTCACTAAAGTATCTTTGACCGTGAATCGCCCCATACGTCTTCCCGGGACCCGTAATTTGCGAAGTTCGGGGGAGTCGAGACTTGGGTGTTGTATATCACGCAGACTCCATGCGCGGTATAAGTCTTTGGAAGGTCTCGATAAGTTTTGGTATTCAGGCTTTGGAGAAGTTCAGTAAATCGATAATTTCGGGAACACAGGCCGACCCTTGGAAATGGCGTTTTCTAGACTGCGTCTTTAGTTGATCATGATGGTTGCCCGACCAAGTCGATGGGCAGAACTTAAACTCAATCTGCATCACCAAGAAGAAGAAAAAGAACAGAAATGGAATCATTGACAAGTTGTTACCTCATGGAGTCTTCATATGTGGCACCAAAGTCCCATCGTGGCGATGTCCGTAATTCCTTTTCATCGCCTCATACGAGTACTTATCTCCCTGCACAAGGAAAAGTCTCATTCTGTTTGTTCAACATTGTGGATTTTTGCTGATTTAATGATGAGATCCTTAAAATATGAGAGGGGACTAGCATGACATACATTTCAAGTGTATCAGAAACGTATACTAATCATATGGGCGAATCTGGTAGGGATATCAAGGACACCTAGAATGTTCACAGTTACTACGGACTCGGACTGATCTTCAAGCCTCAAGTACTTCAAATTAATTAACCCCCAAACCTTGCCAGCCCTTCTCGAGAAGGAAGTTCTGGGAAGTCTTTTGGAAGGGGGTGTCTGATTATTAATCTCTACTGATACTCATGCAGCATGCTTCGAAGAATATCAGTAGCCTGACAAGAGGTGGATTGAACCTAAACTTCAAGGGTCAAATACTTCAATTTAGTTGAGCCGCAAGCCTGCAGTCTCTCATGAGGAGTAAGGGCTGCCAAAGAAATATTTTCTGATGCTCAGCGTGAGCCTTCGAAGATGCTCAGTGAACCAACAAGAGGCGTTTCTTTCTAGACTACGTCTTTCATTGATGATGATGATGATGATGGTTGTCGATGTGTAGCAGACTAGTATCACTGAGAGAGAAAACGCTGAGAGGACGTAAAAGTAGTAATCGAGAGGTTGTTACATCACGGTCTTCACACCAAAGCCCCAATGGCCATCGATAACAGTATGTCCTTTTTATCTCCCATAGTGTGCATACTCACCCGGCCCCCGTCACCCCCGCACAGACAAAGCCATATTATACTTCTGAGACCGAC
Organism: Sphaerobolus stellatus SS14; assembly: GCA_000827215.1. NCBI lineage: Eukaryota > Fungi > Basidiomycota > Agaricomycetes > Geastrales > Sphaerobolaceae > Sphaerobolus > Sphaerobolus stellatus. Next base: position 92,978 of record KN837332.1, on the reverse strand, counting down.
AGACATCGTCGTATCTGCTGATTTTCAGAGCAGGGCCTTTGGGATATGAGAAGGGGTTGATAGGTACTACATGTACTTAGCCGTTCGATGGATTCGAGGCTTCAAGCTGTTCTCTTATCATCCAACTGAGTGCCAATGACCTCTTTTTTTCTTCCTTCTTTCCTTCTTTTCCTCTTGATATTTTATAACTTTCTCGCTAACTTAAGTTCAATGCACGGATGATGATCAACTTTCACGACGTCCGTTTGAAGAACTCATCCAAGCAACTTGAACATGTGGCGTCGGATTATGAAGAATACAAAACATACTCGGGCCGTGCATACATTATTGCGGAACCCCGTATCAAATTTTAATGCTTCTATGTCAGGCTTATTAAAGATTGAACCAGGAATACCTCTAAATCTAGAACCAGGGGAGCATAAGGTTTGCAAAACAAATAGATAGAACATTACACACGAATACATACGAGAATAATAACGACAACATTGACCACTATGCAATACAACAGAGCTAAGGCATCAACTCTAGTTATGGGAGTATGAAAGTTAAAAAAATATGTACTAAGCACTTCATGAAAGGTCGTGGGTTGGAAATCAAGAAAGGAAAATATAC
>KN837332.1:27948-41936 GCA_000827215.1 Sphaerobolus stellatus SS14 | reverse complement strand
GGAAGAGGCCCAACGCGACTACCGATCACCTTAGCCTAGGAGTACACACGTGTTCTCCTAGTCTAAGTAGCTTATATATTGTGGCGTATTAGGTGGCTTTCGGTGTAAATATAGCGTGGTGCTCGGTTTAGCCAACGCCGCGCCGAAACCGCGCCGCAACGGGCACTTCGAGGGGTCAATTAACAGCTTGTGTTGCTTCCTGAAGGACGGCCAACGAACCCAACGAACTCTCCCCATATGACTAGCTCTAACCGTTCAGCAAGTTCTAAACGTTTAACGGACGATAACCATTCAACAAGGTCTAACGATTCAACGGGCGATGTGGCATACGAGTCCGATGAATATCCCGAGCTGCATCCAAATTTTCAAGCACTTCAGGCCCGTGTTCTCTTGGATCTCTCGAAGAAGATTATATCATGGAGAAAGCTCAGCAGAGGGACATACCACGAGATATATGTCCTCAGCACTGATTATCCCGATATCAAGTACATTGCGCGTTTCTCCCGTTTGGTAGAATCTCCCGAGAAACTCTCTAGTGAGATCGCAACAATGCGCTACGTAGGCATGCACACAACCATCCCCGTTCCCGAGGTCTACATGGTTGATATTTGCCCGGCTAACGACGTTGGGATGCAATTCATGGTCATGCAATATATGGAAGGAGAGCACCTCTATTTGATATGGGGTGGTCTCAGCATCGAACATCAAAAATCCGTACTTGATCAGATCACGGCAGTTATTGCGCAGCTTGCGAGCTGCAAATTCGATTCTATCGGTTCTCTTAGGGAAGACTTCACCGTTGGTCCTCTCATCCACTCAATTGGAGTGGAAGAAAACGGTATAAACACCATTCGCGTTCTCACAAAAGGACCGTTCAAATCGGCTTTGGCGTATCTGGAGTCCTTCCTCGATGATCTCCCCACCTATGACAGCGACACCACCCCCACGCTCATATCCGAGGCTAAACATCTCCTAGGCGCTCACGTTGCGTCTGGTGATCATCACAACCTTCTGGAGCCACCATTTCGCCTCATACACGCCGACTTCGATGCCCAAAACATGCTATTCACGGTTAACGACGGCCACCCTCGTTTAACTGCTGTAATAGATTGGGAATTCGCTCACACCGGACCTCTCTATTTCCTCTACGAATACCCGATTTTCATTCAAGATGTAGACTGGTCAAAGGAGCTTTACGCGAGGAACGCTGTCTTGCGCCAGAGCTTTTGTCACTCGCTTAGAAACCAGTATGCTAATAACTCACGAGAGTTTGAGCAGGCAAAAGGGGCGCTCCCCACCGGCAAGTGTTCCGGGCTAGACCAGTTCTCACAATTCTTTATGCAAGGTTGGGATCAGAGTGTAATGGAAGACTCTCTATGGTCGTATGTTGGCAAATCATATGAGGAAATCATAGAAACGCCCAGGCCTCGTCAGGTGTCAGGCAATATTCAGGCAATGCTCAGGCAGTGGGGAGGGATGAGGAGACACTAAGCGCCCGACCCTAGGCATGGGCAGACTCCTTCCCAGTCTCTCGTCAGGCTTACGGCTCGTGGCGGACACAGTGCTTCAGTCTCAGGGCATGTACCTACCAGCTTAGTCATACCTTCCAAAAAAGTTTTTTTATTTCAACCTCCGAAACCTTACTCGCGCGTAAGCCTGCCGGGAGACTGGCACAAAACCTGTAGCCGAGCGTGCTTTGTTTGGTTCAATGGACGCGACATCACCACGGACGCGACTTCTCAATTTCTCGACTGATCCGCCCTCACGCGCTCTCGACGCGTCCATCCTATGGTTGCAGCTCCTTCTCTTCCCACATTCAGTCAAATTCGCGATGACACCCATCGGGTCTTCAGTGTTCGGCCGTGTATCAGTCAAATACAGGCCACCGCGGCGCAGCTGGAGCAGGATTCAGACGTCGTATACATTTCTGGTACAGGATCTGGCAAGACATTGACATTCTGGATGCCGATGTTATATGAAGAAGGTAGCATAACTATTCTTGTTACTGCTCTAAATATCCTCGGGAAGCAAACTGCCGACTTGCTAAACGAAGCTGGTATCCCCGCTATCAACCTGACTGCTGCAAATGCCAATCGGGAGACATTTAAGGTGTGTAATCTATTAATAACACTTGGCCTCATTTCTAAATAATTTATTAGGAGATAAAGGATTGCAAATACCGTTTAATTGTGGTGGGACCAGAGTTATTGGTGGAACATCCTGCCTTCGATGATTTATGGATCACTCGCAAATTTGTCAACCGACTGACTCGTGTTATATTCGACGAGGGCCACTGCATCAGTCAATGGAGTGGTTCGTTCCGTCCTGAATATGGATTCATGTATACTCTTCGCTTTGTTATCCCCAAAGCGGTTCAATTTTATGTAGTGTCCGCGACTCTCCCTGATGATGTGCTTAGTGATGTCTGGACAAAGTTGCGACTACAGAAAAATACTCACATAATTCGGCGGACCAATGATCGGTGGAACTGTGACTTGACCGTACGTCGCATGCAGCATCCTATCAAGAGTTTCAAAGATCTCGATTTTCTCATTCCAAAAGGATGGAAACCTGGGCAACAACTTCCCTCCAAGTTCTTGGTCTTTTTTAATTCACGAAAAGAGGCTGAGGCGGCTTGTGCATATCTTTGGAAGAAACATGGTATTCAACTGAAGAAGAATTTAGTTTGGTTTCATTCGGTGATGACAGAAGTGTTTCGAGCTGATACCATGGAGAGCTTTGCAGCGGGACAGGACATTGAAGAGGGATTATGGGGTTTAATGTGCACTGATGCTGCAGGCATGGTAGGCAGATAAATATCCTTGTTTTGATCAAAATTATTAATATCATCGCAGGGTTTAGATATCCCAGATATAACACTCATTGTGCAATGGCGGGTTCCTGGCTCTCTTTGCACGTTGATGCAACGATTCGGTCGAGGAGCTCGAAATTTGATGCTACATGCTACCTGTATATTACTAGCTGAGCCATCATATTTCACTGACTATAAAGAAAAGGCTGCCGAGCGCAAGAAGATTCGAGAGGAACGAGCGGCAAAATCAGCTTCATCAAGGTCACAGAGTGATGTTGGCCCATCATACAACTGTGGACAGAGCTCAAGGGGCAGAGGGAGGACTCGGGGTGGATTTGTACGGCCGAAACAACGCGAAGAAAGAGAAATGGAACAGTCAATGGATGATTTCATTAATGCAGATCGCCTGATTCTCAAGTGTCGACGCACAGTCTGTAATCTTTATTTCGGAAACAATTTAGTTGGTACGTTAAGTCGTTTGATTTCGTTATTGGTATTTGTGGCTAATGGCTCCCACGCAGTTGGCGAAGCCTTCTGCTGTCAGCGCTGCTTTCCCAGGACACCTCCACTCTGTTGCGACCTCTGTAACCCCGAACTGATGGAGATATTCAACATCAAAGAACCAGACATGGTAGACCAAGAAGACAAGGAGGTGGGTGAGGAGGATGAGGAGATGGAAGCGGAGGGGGAGGTGAATGAGCAGGATCAGGAAGGAACGACGCGTCGTCGCAAGGTGGGATCATATATTGAGTCAAAGGAAGATAAGGAGTTGCGAAAGGAGTTATGGAAGTGGAGAGCAGGGGTATTTAACAAGCGATGGCCGCTGGGGGACCCTTTATGCATGGGAGAGACACTTGTGCTTCCAGACTGCATCCTGGACCGCATAGTTGATCTAGGGCACGCCAAATTGATCACGAAGGAGGAAGATATATGTTCACAAACTCGATGGGTCGATCCATGGAAGTATTCAAAGGATATCTTCGAAATTATCCAATGTGTCAATCCACCTGTGCCGAAACTCTTCACTTCAACACCACGGGAGATACCTAGAGGAGGTAACAATGGAAATTCTGGGTTTGGGAGTGGCGAAGGTTCGAATATAAATACACCATGTACACGTAAGACAGTGTGGTGTACTATTTGTGGGGTAACAGGTCACAATAGTGAGTTTATAGCTTGAATTAGCAGTGCGCTATCTAATGCACTTCTTTCCAGAGCGAACCTGTTCCAAGCGGGCATCAGTGGACAAGGAGAATGTGCCGCCTCCATCCCTTCAATCAGCACACTCAGGTATCAGCCAGAAGAACAACAATGTGGCCTCCCTCCCCGTCACTCCTGGTCCTGCAACCCCGATCCTGCATACTGTTCCACATGGCGTTTTAGGAGATGTAACCCCTCTATCTCAACTTGCAAAATCGAAGGTAAAACCCGAAGGCACAAATGTATTCAAAGGGTGGACAAGACCTTCAGTACCGACCATGAGAACTGGTCCCATCGGTCCCATCTCAAATTCCCCACTGCACAATATTCGTTATTCTCCCTATCCTATACACCCTCAGACCTTTACACCTCCACCATGTCGACCTCCCACATTCCCATCTCCTCACTTTAATCCAACAACAGCTCAAGCTTACACTCCTACCCCTGGTCATTCCCACAGCTATCCTCAATTCATCCCGTCAAACCCCCCACATACACCCTTATCATTTCATGCTAGTGACGCTGGTGACTTGTTAGAGAACCAACCACAGACACCTATGCCGAACCCTTCAGTAGCCTACACTCAATACCGCTTATTCACTAATGTAGCTCCTCCTTCACTGTCACATTTTCCGAGTCTTCCACAATAGATTCATTCTTCCATTGATATCTTTGCGTAACCTACACGCTGTTGATCTGGAACCTCGAAGGATACGTCTTTTCTCCCAGGGATTTGCACATGGGCTTGTCCGTCCTTCATATACATACTAAGCTTCTTCAGAGTGTTCTCCATGTTCCGATCTGCATGCTTTTTTGTCCGCTTAGCAATATGGAGCCAATCTTCTACTAGGTGATGAACACCTCGGAAAACCTCAATAAGAGGCGATTGTTTGATCATTAGGTGTAGGGTGCGATTAGAAAATTTTCCACCATAGATGACCTTTGTATACTTATTTGCCAATTCGACAAGCCAGTCCACAGCTCGGAACCCATCTGGGCGACCTGTTGGATTTACCAACCAATTCATACGGATGGCATTCCTGTTAAATAATGAGACAAATTAGCCTAATCAGTAGTCAATGATAGCCTGAAATACGCACACCAGAGGAGCTGGATAGACATGTTCTAAATTATAAAGGAATTGTGTCATCGCAGTGGCATACTTATGCTTTCCTGTTGCTTTGAAAAGACATATAAAGGGTAAAAACATATCCTCAACTCGTCCCACATCCCCATAGTCCATAGCATGACATAATTCTATGTAATCAAGGAAATCTCGGTTGCGTAGCAAGGTATTTTCGAATTGTTTGTCCCTTACTTTGCTATCCTTCTGTCTTCTTCGTGGAAAATTCTCTGCAGCGATGTAGCTTTGGGCTATTCGGATTGCCATCTGCTGTAGAGACTCCCAGCTTGGATCTGATGTTGCAAATGAATCCAAATCCGTGTGAGCTGGGTTCCGACGCATTGCCTCCAGGCGCCAGCAATCCATGACTGCTGCATGTGTAATATCATGAATCACTTCATGCATGCGTCGAAAACCTGGATTACTACCAAATTTCCCAGTTTCCTTAGCCGTAGGATACCAACATAGGCAAATACACTTTGGGAATCCTTGCGTGCTGCAGTGTCCTTGATGTATGTGCGCCAAAGGGCTTCAGCGCCTGCCATCCGGAGATAAAATAAACCTATAATGAAGACCAGAAACTGGAGATGGTTTTCTTCGTTTTTCTCGATTTTTCTGCTGTGCATGATGCTCATTACACGCTCCCATGTATCCAAATCCCCATGGAAGAGCATTACATGCTCATCAAACTCACGAGAGGCCTTCTCCCCCAATCCCATCTGTCGAAGTAGGGTTGAAATAATTTCTGCATTGCCTTCAACAGTAGATTGATTGATATTCATGGATAACATGGGTGAATGGAGGGTCTTCTTAATGGGAATTGGGTTCACAGGCTCCGGGAGCCCCAGTTTGCCTTTGAATTGGTTGAAAGGGGCCACACACTCCACCAGAATGCGTAAAATATGCCATTCCCTTCGCTGTGTGCGGGGATGTCGAAAGGGTTCCTGAAGATTGAGGGCATGGCGAGGTAAGGGCATGATGGAGCGGTCATTTATTTTAGTTGTCAACACCTCCAGCAAGGCAAAATAGGTTGCCTTTGTATACTCCTGCAGGTTGTCCAAGTCCAACCCGGATCTTGCATAAATTTCTTTAACCCCATGGTCCAATTTAATCATGAGAGCGGATGTTGCATGGTGAAATTTGGAGCGGTTCTCTAGAGTGGGTTGGTCTGTACTTGCATTTACATCGAAATTGTCATATGCGACACCTTGAAGAAAAGTCTGACCTCTTCTCTTCAAGAGAGAGACAGCCTCCCTTGACATTGAATCAATGGCATTATGTATCGATTTCTGGGAATCGCAAACACCCAGGTGATGTAGAGCTTGAATGACCTTCTCAGGCACATTTTTTGAATGAAAAAAAAATCCTAATGTTGCGCCAAGTGTGTTGCATTTTTGATTTGTGGTGGAGAGGATAATGCAGATGATTGCAAATCGTCTCTGCTTAAGCATTAGAACATTAGGATATAATAATAGCATAGCCATTAAACTCACAATTCGACGAATTATAGGTCTTTTCAAAACAGCTGCCTTCCTTCTCTTGCGTCCCGAAGCAGACAGCCCGAGCTTTTCGCCTTCTTTATCATGTTCATTATCTGAGCCATAATCGATGGATCCCCAAAGCTCATCTGCTTCCAATAATGAGTCCATATCACCAAAATTAGCCCACAAATCCTCGTCTTCGTCATCCTGCATCCGATTTATGGATTGATTGTCCTCCCCAGTCCCTATATCCTCTCCATCGTCTGAATCATATTCTTCTTCTTCCATGTCCCTCCCTGCCTCTTCCTCCTGCACTCTATTGCTCTCTAATGTTGGATCTGAGACTAGAAGCTCTGCAACCAGATCACATAAATAAGGGGCATGCTCAAGCATTGACCCTTCCAGGGTACTCATTGCAAACTTTTCCACTTGCGAAATCGAGGCTTGAGCAGCGTTGAAATGGAAACCGCATTTTTCGGCAGTTAGGGAACGAATTTCATTGGTGTATATAGTCTTAGATATATGGTGACACCATGATTGAATAGGGTGAAGAGCAGTCGGTACAGTGGCGAATGCATCGAGGATGTTGGGGAGGTGCAAAATGATTGTATTTTTGGGTTCTTCACATACAGGATCTTGTGATCTAAATATATGGAGAATAAAGTCATGAATAGAGAGCCTTTGCGAGGATAAGGACTGCAGAACAGTCACAACCTGCAGAGGCAGCGGAGACATTGATGTGGCACGGTGGCGAGATGCAGTGCCCGCATGACCAAACAAGGCACGCTCGGCTACAGGTTTTACGCCAGTCGCCCTTTGGCGTTATGAGCGAGTTAAGGTTTCGGAGGTTGAATTGGAAAGGACTTTTATGGTAGGTCTGACTCAGCTGGTCCATACCCACCCACTCGTAATTAGCCTTGCCTATGCCCTCGCCATATAAGCCAAAGGGTGCTGAGAAGGAGTCTGAGGCATGGGTGGTTCCGACCCCTGTGGCGACCACTTTTCAAACTTTTTTTCAAACTTTTTATTGGCTACTTGGATTGTCTTCAAACCTTAGCAGAGCTTGTTTAGACTATTGAAAGGAGTCATTTTAGCATATCCACATAGTGAAAATGTTACCAGAAGCACTTATTTCATTAATTTAGCTCCTTGACATTTTCGCCTCCCTTTTTCAGCCCTTCCAGCATTGAGAAATCAGAGAATTGTGTGCTCAAAAAGTCATCTATGGCTAGATCTAAAAAGAAAGGTATGTAATGAGTGTAGTTCAACTCTGGTTGGTCCCATTCAAAGTATTCATCTCCAACATAACAACACCAGAACCTGCAAAGGCTCGACACTTTGAAGAGCTTTCTGAAAAAGAAAAGGAACTTATTGAAATCTTTACCTCGAAAGGTGCACAAGCCAGATGGGGCGCAGCAGGGATAGAACTCTATTGTGACATTTGTATGGTATGGAACTCCTGGTAGCTATTGCCATTCATTTAACCCAACTCCGAGCCAATTCTAGGAATGGATATCTGCCGGTTCAAGCAAGGGTTCTATGTATACACTTGAGGAACACAGGGGCTCTTGGGGCTGCGATGAAAATATTAGAAGAAAGAAAAGGGCTGAGAAAGAGAAAGCAGAGCAGCAGAAGAAAGAGAAGCAAAAAGCGGCATTTTCTGCATTTTTTAAGCCAACAAAAAATCCTACTGCTGTTACCGTTCCCTCTCTCTCAAGTTCTAAAGGGCAGGGCTTAAACAAATCAGCAGGAGGTTCGCTTCCAATGGTCCCCCCTTCAATCTCCCCTATTGCATTATCTGACTCTGACTCCCTGGAGATTAGAGGCTCCCCGACACCTCTGCCACTTGGAAAGGGAGATATCCAGGCTTTTCCAATCATAATAGAGGCTTTTTCTACACCAAATTCACCATGTTCAGTTTGTTCGAGCCCGGATTTTGATGCTCCTGCTTTACTTAATGTCGAAATGCACTTGTCCTCCTCTCTGCCTATGGATGCTGTGTTTTCCCGTTGTTCAACTCCCCTTTATTCCCCCCAATCCCTGTCAAACACTTTGGTTACTTCACTGGGTACTACAGAGGGGAATCTGAGTGTTTTATTTGATGACAAGGAGACTGATGGCAGCTTATATTCCCCGAGGGTATCAAAACCAAGATCAATCCAACCAACGTCATCTGCAAGGTTAAAATGTCCCGGAATTATGCTCAACTGGCCCCATGGATCCCTGTTCAGCACTTACCCATGGCAATTACACGCATATCACCCAAACTCCCTTGGCTTTTATTTCAGTGGCATCAAGGACAATGGAAATGAATCCTGGATACGTTCAGTGAGCTGCACTGAGTACGTCATTGGGGAGAATGCCTGTCTTCCCTGTCGTGCAGTTGGAACATCGCAGGGCTTGCAAAAACTTCAAGCACGTGTGCAGGAGATAGACAAGTCCACCAATCACGAATATTATAATTTTGAACAGCTGCGTGGACTGGCAAATGAGTATAGAGATAGAATGAATCAATATCGATTATCTGTATGTGTTTCAAATAAAATGCTGAAGTTATAATCCTCACCCTTCCATTACAGACTATGAATCTTCAGCGTCAGGTTGGAAATCTCGTGAAATCCATTGGAGATCATAAACACTTCATAATGGCTGTCACAACAGCTGATATTCCACGCATTAGGCAGCTTGTTCAGGTTGCATTGGCCCAGAATGTGAGCCCGAAGGAGATTGTACGGTGTATTGATATGGGTGTTTTAGGAGTGGCAAAAACATATTCATACGAAGTTCGTTTCAAAATTTCTTTCATACTATTATCTATGATTAATTTATACATCATAAAGAAGCGTGATTTTGACTTGGGCCTTCTCTGCTTGCAACTTGGAGGTCCAAAGTTGGTTTATGCTCTCAATCACGCTGCCGGATTACCATCCCTAAGCTCAATTCGTGAACATGCAATAAAGTGCAATGTAGTAATCTCAAATGGTAATCCAAAGACTACAGATATTCAAGCAAACATCAAGACATTCTGGGGCTTCCAACAAACTGACCATATCAGCAAAAAAGGCCATTCACTACTTATTGATGAGATTAATCTTGAAGAACGAGGACGCTACCACAGTCCTACAAATTGTCTCATTGGGTTATGTCGAGAGCATGCACACACGGTCAATTCAGTCATGAGTTCAGTCGAAGCAGTTGAATCAGTTGCCGAGGCGATCCAGAGTGGTGATTGTCATCTTGGGAAGGAGGCCACTGTTTGTGCTATAGGAAGCTTTTCGAAGGAGAATTATAACATATCCCCAGTTTTTGTTTCTCCAACATGCAAAACAGAGATTGCAGAGCAGTCGAAGATATGGATTCAATTGATTTTAAACCAATGGAAGGTGGCACCAGATGGCAAAACCAAATGGGGGCCAATTTGGAGTGTTGCAAGTGATGGTGATGCAACTAGAAGAAAATCATTTCATCTTTTATTCATGAATCAATCAATTCAGCCTGGTGTTCCCCTCTGGGATGAGCTGGATGAGCTTACCCTCTTGAAGCTCCAAACTGGGCCAGACAATGTCACAATGGATTTTGATTTCAAACATTTATTTAAATGTGAGCTTATTTCATAATTAACTTTTGGATATCTGGGTATACTTACTGTATCCAGGTTTGCTACTCAACTCCGTACTCCTGAAGGAACAATGGTTGCTTCAACACTCATTACACGTCATACTCTGTCCCAAGAACTTTCAAAAATTGGCAATCTTTCTAGTAAAGAAATCGAAGCTCTTATCAATCCAGCAGACCATCAAAATGTCCCAAAGGCTGTGAGACTCATGCAGTGTATCTCTCAAGTTCGAAAACTGCTGACAATGGGCTTATCTCCAGCTGAACTCAAGACTCGGAAGGTGATCTGTCTCCTTGGCACACTCTTAGAAGCTGTTGTATCACCATTTGTTATTCCTACATGGTCATTATCAGAACAACTTGAATCCCTGTCCCTCGCTTCACATCTTGCTCTTCAGGGAATGCATCGACATGGCACTGCATTTGTTTTGGGCCAACTGTATCATGATCTGCAAAGCATGATCAAGAATGCTTATTTTCCTGTTGCCAAGCAATGTATTCAAGACCCGAAAGTAGGCTTCTACCTCTGTCAATTACGGGATGATCGTCTGGAAGGACAGTTTGGTACTGTACGGACCTTGACTCATGATCGTAATGTTGATGCATTGCAACTGGCTGAAAGGCTTGCAGCTGCAGGTCAAATGGAGGCAATATTTGAAAGTCATCCTGACTGGGATCGTGGCCATCGAAGATTGAAGCTTGAGGGTGCTGAAGGTATTGACCATGTTAATCCACGGTCATGGATCGGTGATGTTGTGGTAGAAAATGTCAATCTACACAATTCCTGGTGGAAAGGACACCAATCAGCAGAGTGAATCCTCAGGGAAGCTGGCATCACTTTCAACTTTAAATTGGTTGCCACTGCTCAGGGAGATATCCTCAGGTCTTGGGGAGGAGATAAGTTTGTTGGTGTTGGTGAAAACGAAGCCCAGGACCTGACAGAGCCGAGACCGGTATTCCAAACTGACGAAGAATCAGGAATCAATTTAGAGACGCAGGATGATGATGAAGCTGAGCTAGAAGATGTTCTGAAAATCCCAGTTAGCTCCGAGAGAACGAATGGGATGCAAGCTAATGATCATCCAGACTGGTTGGATATCCATACCCCAGGGAAGCCTTCAGAATGTATTCACAAAGCCTCTCTTATCCGAATCCTACTCTCTCCCAAGGCTGGAGTAAAATCCACTGACTGTATTCGTTGTGTACGGCATTTTACTCAAGTTCCTCTGCCCATGGATAACAATTCAGACGAGCTCACAGGCCCTAGTTCATTCATTTCAGGAGACCTACTCGCTGTCTTGGTCTTTGTAGAAAAGACCCTTTCCTTGGCTATCATCCAAGTGGTAGCTATGGAGCTTGGTGGTCAAAAGCAGTTGCGCATTGAGTCTAATCTGGTCGGAGACTTGGATGCGAAGGTTAAATTTGGAGGACAGATTCTCCAAATGCACTTTATCGAGGGGCAGTGGCTATGGACCGGTGAATATGAGCAATTACCTTCGAATGGAATTATCCAGACTAAAGCCACACGAAAATCCCTTATAATGTTTCCCTGGAAACATTGCACAACTGGTTAATCCTTCAATTGTGGATACCAGAATGTCAATTTCTGCTTTAACAAACAATCAATTGTTGGCCAGTTTGCCTAAAACTTGGGCATTTAAAGAAGGTGATCTAGAGTTTCTCTTTGAGTCATTGTGTTCTCTTGTGCAGGATCCACAAAGACGAAAGTTTATCCCGAAGATTGGTGGAAAACTTAAGATGTTTCCCTACATTGTGAGGCAATGGTGAGCAGAGCTGGGTCATTTAGACCTTGAGAGAAAACAGAGAACTTACTTCTTTTAGGGCAATTGATATTCGCAAGGGATATGTCCCAGCAACTCTCTGATAATGTTCAATGTCATCAGTGTGGGAAAGCTGTCTCTAGGAAAAAACTTCGAGGCCCATGTTGGAAGTCATATCCTCCGAGCCAAAGAAGGAGTGCAGGAACCTGTATACATCCCGGTGAGTGATTTATCTTTCATCTATTAAAGACTGTTAGTAATATTTCGAAATATATAGGTCTATAATCACTTTCCATGTGGTTTCTGTGCACAAGCAAATTGCCCGGTCAGTTTGGAGAGGAAGAAGACAGCATGGATAGCAGTCTCTGCATGTCCATGACAGGAAGAGTTTTCTCTTGGAGCTGCTGCAAATTGTACAGCCAATGAACCATGCACAAATCAACCAGTTCAATGTCTTCTATGTCATCAAGATCCACAGACCAAGTTGAGACCTGTATACTGGTCTTATAATCTTAAGCAGCACGTTGGAATCAGTCACTATGGGGTAGCATTATCGGCTGAATTTCAGACACTTATGACAGTATCTAAGGCCGAAATGTGTGCTGTATTATATGGTGATATGTCTCTTATTCCAAAGGGTGGCACAAAGCGAAAGGGGGCAGAGGAAGAGAGTATCACAAGGCCGAAGAGGGCGAGACAGTAAATACCGGGAGTCGCCGGTTCAGCGTCTAATTACCATATATGGTAATTTACATAATGGTTGGGTGGTCGGCAAAGCTTCTGCTCAAAAAATTAAATTGTTCAGATATCCATAGTTTCTGTCTGTGATTACTGTTATAGCATCTATTAGAGTTAACTAAACAAATTACAGCACATTTAGAGCAGATATTTTTGTAAACTTTTTGGCCTCGGGTCACGAAACTTTTTGTCCGCCGCCCCTTGGGTCAGGCACTGGTCAGGCTACATCAGGCCTGATGGAAGCTTTAAATCCTGGCCAGGCCTGAGAACCCACTTTTGATTTTTGCGACACAGTAACAGTTGAACAGTGTGAGTGTGCCAATCTGGTGCCAATCGATGTCTTTATCATATTCTCACTGACAACAGCTAATGCAGATGGTACCTGTCTGGGCACCACATGGATCATTCTACATAAAGGGAAATGTCTACATGTTATCTTTCGCTTTCAATTGTCGTTTAAATATAAGATTGGTACTTATCTGAATGCCGCTCTCACTCTCAAGGTATATAAGCAACCGAAGAATAGAAGTAAAATTATACAGCACCCTCCTCCAATAAGTTGAAACAGCCCGTACTGTTGAAGTAGTCGATATAAATACATGTACCCGTCGTTCTCATTGGTCCCTAGATTACCGAGTTAGGTAATCTCGTACATGGGCCTCACCTGATACTCCCACTCTAATAAACTAATTAGGCGGAGCAAGGGGTCGCGTAGCGTAGGCTAAATTGCCTGCTTGGCTCGAAATCCTAGGTCGACGAAAAAACTGGTCAACTTAAGTAGCCACAGGCGGCGTTGTAGCTTTTTGCGCAACCTCTCTATTCACGTTCGCGACGCATCCTGTCGTCGTCGTTCCTTTTGCTACTTAAAGAGGTTCTCCGTATACGTTCACCATGTATGTTTACCGTTATGTCCAATTTTCAGAGGTTCTCCACCATAGACCATGCGATGATAACTTCCACTATTTCAATACAACGTATAGGAATCCCATTGAGATTGCGAGAGACAGTATATGTACATCCAAGTCCTGTAATGTGGTTGATGAATAGTCCGCAGCGAAGTACAGTAAACAGAATCTCTCAACACAGCTTATGAGAAAGTCAGCATGGTGATACGGAAACCACTATAATACAATGTTTACCAAACCTTTTACGAATGTTCTATGGAAGATCTACAAAATTGGCTGCGAGTCCATCCTTTGTCTCTGCTAGCAACGACCGTACGGCCTGAACAGCCTTGC
>KN837332.1:10471-25013 GCA_000827215.1 Sphaerobolus stellatus SS14 | reverse complement strand
ATTAGAGGACTCCCGCTTGCCAACCAGACTCGCTAGTCTTTTGCTTCCCCCCCACCGAGTTTGGCCTACCCTGATGCCCCTCTGCGTGAACTCGGGTTCGACCACTATAATGACTTCTCAGTTATCTTTGAATGTGACATATGTGACAGAGGGCCAGTTGATGCAGGCCCGGCGAAGAATGTCGCGTCCTAACACGTATCCCAATGCCGTTCTCAACAACGCCGCTCAACGATGGTAATAAGGTGCGTCCTTACACGATATAACTAGTGTATAATCTTAGATTATTCCACAGATACCACAAATCGCATTTGGGACAGGTTCAGTCAACAAAGGGAAGGTGCGCCTCCTCTGATATCTTTATCGGTTGCATTCTCCTAATGATGATAATGTACTTAGGATATGACCGACCAAGTGGAACAGGCAATCGAAGCGGGGTTCTCGCATATTGATACGGCTCACTGTACGTCTGTCTAACTATCTCCAGGTTGGCATTAGCATTTGCTTCTCACTCGCAACGCGCACAGATTATGCAAATGAATATAGTGTTGGTAATGCCATTCGAGAGAGCGGCCTCAAACGCGAAGATATATATATCACCACGAAATTCTTTTCAGGAATCTCTATTGAGGACTCTGCACAGAAGAGTCTGGAGGAGGTCCGTGGGCCCTTTCAAAGGGAAATATGATTACACCGTTCAAGCTGGGTTTTGTGCAGCTAGGAACCTCGTATCTCGATCTATACCTAGTTCATTTCCCTGAAGTACTCGGAGATGACGTTGCTAGGTCGTGGGCGAAGTTCGAGAAGATCAAGGCGGATGGAATAGCGAGGTATTTTATCTATCATGGCGGCGAAATTGGAATAACCTGCTGATTGGCTTCATTTAAAGGAGTATTGGTGTTAGTAACCATTATGTTAAGGACCTGCAGAAGCTTTTAGAGAACGCTAAAGTCGTCCCAGCGGTCAACCAGGTTCGTTCCATCTCACTAACTAGCGTCCACCGTCAGTCAACAGCCATTATTATAGATCGCGTTCCATCCCTACAACTACGAAACAAACAAGCCCACGCTGGAATTGTGTGCAAAACACGGCATCGTCGTCGAAGGCTTCAGCCCTCTAACGTATGCAATTTCATTAACAAACGATTATTTCTCCGTCTGACTTTTACTCCGTTCGCAGTTCCATTACAAAGTTCCCCGGTGGTCCAGTTGATAAACCCGTCCAAGCAGCTGCCGACCGCCTTGGCATTACTCCTGCGCAAGTCCTGCTTGCCTGGGTGAAGAGCAAAGGCGTTGTCATTGTCACGTAAGCTCGCGCATTATCTTACAATTGCATTACTTATATCCATCCTAGGACTAGTTCAAAGAGAGAACGTTTAGATGAATACATGGCAGTGGGCGATCTACGTAAGTATACGATGAAGATACAGAAAATATTATTATTGATTGAATGCGGTCATCTTGCAGCTGAGTTATTGCCCGAAGAAATCGCTGCGATTGAGGAAGCCGGTGCGCAAGGACCACCGTCGACGCTTCTGCAGCTTGATAAGAAGCGGATTCTTCCTCTTGCTGGTCTTTCTGCGATTGCGCTTTTCCTTCGATATGCGCTGTAGGATGTCGTGTTGTTATTCTAAACATTAAGTAACAACAGAGTTCTACGAGCGTTTTTGTGCTATACTTATTTTAAGGATTCCGACTGCTGCTAAATCGTCGTTATCGTCTATTTATAAGACGTCAGCGTTCCTGAGAGCACATGCGAGACGCCCTTATCTATTGGTTGAAACTATTCGTGGCGAGCAGCTTAGTGAGAACGTTGGACGATGGTGTGACTGGGATTGTACGTTGAAGTTGTTCCACCATGCCGTTCTCAACGATCTCGCTGAATGATGGTAATGCTGTAAGATACGATTCAAGTGTTACTGAAAGTTCTAACACTGACTTTGTGGATGCCTATTACTTAGATCCCTCAAATTGCTTTTGGAACTGGGTCGGTTAATAAAGGAACTGTACGTACCGTAATCGTTCAGGTGAGATATACGGCCTTGCTGATCACTTTTTTGTGATTCTACAGGACGTGTCCGACCAAATTGAGCAAGCTATCGAAACTGGCTTTTGGCATATAGATACGGCTCAAGGTAAGTAAATAATATTCTCTTTAAGCTCGCATTATTGATTCTAACGTGTCATAACGTGTTTAGCATACGGGAATGAGGAGAGCGTCGGCGATGCAATTCGAGAGAGCGGCTTGACGCGTAAAGATCTCTACATCACCACTAAATTCAGCGGCCTATCTGAGATTGAGGAAGCCATTCAAGCTAGTCTCAAGAAGGTTTGCTTACGCTTTACTATATTGGTCTGACTGATTTTCTCATTGATACTTAATAGATAGGGGTCTCGTATGTTGACCTTTATCTCGTTCATAATCCGAGATACATCAGAGATGATTTCGCCGGTGCATGGGCGAAATTCGAGCGGATTAAAGCTCAGGGGTTAGCGAAGTACGTGGCCTTATTTCTGGATATGACTGAGTTGACTTATTTGTTTATTATCACAGGAGTATCGGCGTTAGCAACTTTACTGTCAATGATCTTCAAACCCTCTTGAAGACAGCGAAAGTTACTCCAGCAGCTAATCAGGTTTGATCTTTCCAATTTTTAATACGAAATTAAGAGTCGACTTACAATTGATTTATCAAAGATTTCATTCCATCCCTATAATTATCAACAAAACAGGTCTCTTCTCGAATTTTCCGCGAAGAATGGCATCATTGTCGAAGGTTATAGCCCTTTAGCGTACGATGTTGTTCTTGATAAATTGTCTGTCATACCTGGCTGACTGACTAACCATCATATAGTTCTATCACCAAATTTCCAGGAGGCCCCGTGGATAAAGCTGTACAGGTTGCAGCGGATCGATTGGGAGTCTCACCTGCACAGGTACTCCTTTCGTGGGTGAAAAGCAAGGGAGTTGTCATTGTAACGTGAGTATAACAAAGGGTTTTCGCTTATCGCTCCCCTTCACAATATCTATCAGGACAAGTTCTAAAAAGTCGCGTTTGGAAGAATATCTTGCTGTGGGAGATCTACGTAAGTTACTGGGACTTCATTTAAGTGTTTTAGATATTCACATGTCGATTTCTGTCAGCTTCTCTGCTACCAGAAGAAATAGCGGCGATAGAAGAAGCTGGTGCACAAGGCCCATCAGTACAACTAATCCAGAGAATCAAGGGCCGTGTCATTCCTCTCATAGGTCTCTGTCTCGTTGCTGCCGCCGTCCGATGGCTGGTATAGATGAGCAACGCTTGCGTTGCATATCGTATAGGGTAGGGTAGACATGCATAGATGGTCATTTGTATTATATTTGTGCCTGGGGTTGTGTTCAGAGCTGCCACATTTAGCTCTTTGTCCGACTTGAGTGCTATCTAATGCTGGTCGTATTGACAAGGCCGGATGAAGTAACCAACTTCGATTAACAGATTTCATCTTCGTCGCAAACAGCCCACGAAGCTGCAATAACGGTTACTATGCTCTGAGATGGGAACGTTGCCGTTCCGTGCAACTTTCGATGCGCAATATGTCGCTTCTGGTAATCGGTACCGGTTGCCAAACGATGGACAACGTTCCCCGACATCTATTAATAATAGGTCTGCACCAAGGTTCATCAAGTATGCTCTTCACTACAACCCAAATTCATATACATAGGAATAAGATTCTTTGTAATGATCCAATAGCTGTAGAAGATGAACTTTGAAGAGCGATCGCGGTTAATGCATATAGACGCACAATAATGGAGGGAAAGATGTACTAAAGTAACTCCGTAACAGCATATAGCTCGGTCTCCGATCAGTTTGCATTGTCAGTCTCCGGAATCTGGGTATTAATTTCAACGAATTTTCTCAATAGTAATATTCTGGTGTGCCTATATTATCTCGTTGGCAAATCATGTAAGGTTTAGTTGAAGAGGGATTTTAGTGCAGAAATAAGATCAAACAAATCAGAGCTCGAAGAGCTGCTAGCAGTATAACAATACTTAGTGAGTATATTATTAATAACTGTTCACCAAGGACTATCGGCTTTCAGACAAAGGATTTCATATGGAACTCATAGATTTTGTCCCTGCCCAGCCCATTTGGATCCTACCTCCCCTATCGGAGTTCTCGTTATTCCATAATATCCGATATGGTGTAGTGGCTAACATTCTCGCCTCTCGTACGATTCATTTACTTGACCGTTTGGAACGCGATAGCCCGGGGCTCAATTCCCTGTGTCAGAAATTGATTTTTCTCGTTTCTTTTGGGAATCTTGAATGATGGAAGTTGTTGGAGGATATTAATCCTGGTGGCTTAGTTTCGGGGAAGCTGTCTATCCTGCCAGTGGCTGACTTACTAGTCCACATTCCGAAGTCTCACTAAGTTGAACTATATAAGCAGAAGATTGAATATCTTCTCCAACACTGCAGCTTCTATGGACGAAAAGTAGGGTATTTTAATTGAATACGGGTATATCAAGAAATACTTTCTCGTTCAAGTTCCTGTGGCACTGGCATTGTGGTATCGATTCGGACAATTTACCCTTGCAGAAGAAAATCTTCATTATTCTTATAAATCGATCCGTGAATGACGCCATTGAATCGTCTAGTCCCGGTAGTCCGACAGCCTACAGGAGTAGTATCCACTGTCCAGACAGGGTGTGGGATCCACTGGCAGGTCGCTCAGGCTCCCAAAACACCAGAAGAAATCATGACAATTACTGATCAACTATTGGACTAGCATATCTAAAAGTAAAAGCAGTCTAGTTTCATTGAGTTATGATGGCATATTTACTCCCAAAAAATTATCAGACTAAAGAAGAGCCTGCCGGATTAAGAGCCTGCCGGATTCAGAGCACAGGTCATTCTCCAAGTCGATTCGATTGCCCCAACCAATCAGTATAATTTTTCTCGTAGCTCTCGCTTTCCCCCACTGGAGGTCCGCAATTACATCACAGTAAATGTAGCCAATAATTGTCTGTGCTCGTATGTGATAGGGGGCCCGTAGATGCCTGAACGCATTCGGGAGATCGGACCTACAAACTGGGGTTAAAATAGGATCAGAAGTGGTGGGCATAGCCTATAATCCACAAATAGAGCTTCTTAAGGTGTTTCCAGTGAGATATCACCTTGATATAGCGGCGTCATATCTAACTTTGACTGATATATTAAAATTTTGAAAGGGTTTCCAGGTTCAATGCATATGCAGCCTTCTCCAAGCACATATGCCAGGTGGCCCAGAATCTATTTGATCCTATCCTCTTCCAGATTTGTGTCCGGACGCCACCCTAAGCTTTCAGTATTTGGCTTGGTCACCCATGGGCCGTCTCTTCCGCCTCGCATCAAGCGTTCGCATCAAGCGTCGCCATTAGATAGACAGCGAAGTGAACTTTTCCATAAATAACAGAGAATACCAAACGTTTCTATAATGAACGAGACGTGTGAGTTATCTTTCAATAAGAGGCGAGTTTCCTCAACTGCTTCCTGATGGCGACAAGCGATCAAACAGGGATGAGCAACTGCCTGCGGCCTGCGTTCCTGGTTGTGGGGCCCTACATATATTGATATCCACACACTCTCCACTTTCTTTCCGCCAGGCTGGAACCTCCTCGCTATATCTCATCTTTTAAGAGAGGTTAAACTCTCGCTGTCTTAGCGGCTCAAGGCTGGGCCTTCACTTGTATCATACTCTAATCACTTGTCGTACATTCAATTTCTACACAGTGGCTAATGTCTCCGTTACCCAATCTGGTGTCTGGTCTGGTAACTGTGCAGTATTCCTATTCTCAGTTTCCTGGAGTTGCCGTAAGCATCTGCCGCTCTTCATAACCTTTTAAATCTGACGATTATACAGGCACTAGTCTTCGCAGGCTTTCTCTCTTTTCTGACAGTAGTTGGACTTCTGATTGCATTCTTGGTAGGGAAACTCTATGTATCAGGAAGTAAAGGCAGAGATTGACCTACGGATGATATAGATTAAGTCTCTAAAGGTGTCGAAGTCCGGATGCAACATTTTCAGCGGCCAGACTCATGTCCCACTTTACTTTGTATCACTCCTCCTGGCGAATTTGATTCAATCTGTGGGCTCGATTTTAAATCTCAATTGGCTGAATCAAAGTGGTACCACCTATGACCTTATCTGTGTTGGACAAGGTACGCACTTGTATTAGTAAAGAGGATCGAGGCAAAGGCTGACTCGGACGTGTCGGGTTGACAGGAGTGACAAAAAACATCGGCAATGTAGGCGCAGCTCTATGGTGAGTGTATAATTTTACCTCTTTCCTTACTATGTTAAGGCTAACATCATTCATAGGTCTTTGGTGAGCATTTATAGGGACGGATAAAAGGGGATAATTATTGACCCCGCGTCGAACAGACATTAGCCGTGCACGCGTTCGATGTATTGTTTCTTCGTCGACACCAGCGACAGCTCACAGCCTATTTGACACTGGCTGGTGTTTGGATCCTTGTGATTTTAATCGACTTGACAGGGCCTGTATTGCTTCAACGAAGTAGTATATATGGTCCATTCTTCGGGGTCACGGGATACTGGTGGGTCTATTAGCTTTTGACCCGTAAGAATATTGCGAACTTAACAATTGCTTAAGGTGCTGGATTACGGCCAATTATCCCTTAGCACGAATTTTCTTGGAATATTTCTGGGTAAGATATTTGGGAATACTCATATTCTTATTTCTATTTTATTTTATTTGTGTTTCTGACATGATAAATCTAGATGTTTGTTTCTGCTTCTCTCTGTTTCGTGATTTATAGCATGATATATTTCCGACTACGAGGCAATCTTGGAGGAACAGGGTGGAGGATGAAGTTTCGTCGGATTCCCAAATCTGAACGTTGGGCTATCAAGCTTAGTCGTGATGAGGTGGATAGCAGAATGTATAAGTTGGCCCGTCAGCTTATGCTGTGAGTTGAATATTCTATTTTCGCCAATTTATGTACTAATCTTTCAACCAATAGATATCCCGTAAGCCTTTTCCGTGTTTAGTTAACCCATGAATAGCTACTTAATAAAAGGGTTCATAGCTTACCTATTCTATTGTTATCGCACCAATCGCTCTCGCGAGATTCATAGATTCCCAAGGCAACGGTGTACCGTTTTGGTTCACCATTGCGGCGGATTTCCTCTTCAACTTAAATGGTAAGCTTCCTACCTTCTCGTCTTATAATATTATAAAGGTATCTGACAATTAAATAGGTTTCTTTAATGTCGTTGTCTTCATCATT
Source organism: Sphaerobolus stellatus SS14 (assembly GCA_000827215.1). Lineage (NCBI taxonomy): Eukaryota > Fungi > Basidiomycota > Agaricomycetes > Geastrales > Sphaerobolaceae > Sphaerobolus > Sphaerobolus stellatus. Next base: position 17,745 of record KN837332.1, on the reverse strand, counting down.
ACGCTGAAGCATGCCTCGTCTACGTCGACCGGCGCAATCAAGTTGAATATCAAGCGCAAGTCAATTTTCGAAACGAATTACGGAATTACACCTTTCGTTTTTCCTTCCAAAGACTCTAAAGGCCCGGGAACAGCTCAGAAGAACGTCATCCCACGGCCCGAGGAGAAACTGGAAACAAAGCAAGTCCCGGATATCGATATAGATCTGGAGAAGGGGATGACATCTCTGGAGAATCACAGAAAGAGTACGGAGAGCATGAAAAGCTTTGACTCGACGAACTCAACGGTTCCATTGACAAGTCACGCCCATTAATTGTCCGGCTTTCTCCTTGTATGCGCTTTGCTTTGAGTCCATAACATGGAATTTAATTACAGCTGTAGGTGTGGGTAATAAATTCGCTCTATAATTATTTTTAAGGAACGACCTTGTTTTAATCTGTAAATCTGTAATATGTTACAAATCAATCAACTTTTCTCTCTGTAGCACGGCCTCCAAGGTTTCCCCTGAAAGCCCGGTCTTATCACGCATATACGCACGTTGAGAGATAGTCCTTGCTCCCATGATCGATTGCTATTTGTGAGATAACTTAGTGTGTTTCAGGATGTTGAGAATCTTTTTTTAAGCTGTCAAAGATCGGAGATACTGATTTATGACCGTTCGATGAAATAAATAGTGTCTTAAACTTTGGACTGAACGACATAAAAACACCTTAGACTCTCCTGTGCCCCGTTACCATTCACGTCTGCAGCAGCAGCAGTAGTGCTTAAAATACTATTATGAGATATTTGTTAAACTTGTTAGAGGCTCGCGGAGAACTTCGCTCAGACCGTCAGATATCTTCACCTCATCGTTGATGTATATGCAACTGACCAGGCCTTCTAAACCCCTAGCATGACGAGCAACCATGTATAAGATGCAACAACCACGAACTACATATAATCTGGTACATAAGTGGTCGCTCCATATTGCTCATCTTCCCTCTCTTCAGACTGCAGCGGCTTAGAGCGACTTGGTTCCGTCTCCTGGACATGGAGAAGTAACACAGCTATAAAATAATCGTAAGACTTGCGATAAAAAGAAATTTCCGCTACATACACGATAGATGCTGAATCGGGACTAACTGGAACTAGCATTGTATTTGGTTAACCAGCGGTTGGGGAAGCGAAAGTCTCAAACCAACTCACCAGCGTGTGTCAGTTGGAGGGCAACAAGCAACGTAGCCGCGAATGCAAGAATGAATTTCATGACTTGGTTGTCTGAGGATTGGATGAAAGGCGGGACATCATCGTACTGCGTCTCCTTTATAATAATTTTGATACAGCCTGGAAAGGGAAAGGGGCTGATTAGGTACATACATTGGATAGGGCGAACTCAGCTGCCATCGTAGCATCTGTCAGTCCCATATGGTGCATCAATCACGGCGGCCTATCGATGACTTGGATTTCTTTGCCGTTAAGGCCCAAAGGTTGTGAACAAGACCGTGACTTCCGACTGTCATGATTTAGTCTTCGGTTATCAAAAATCGGAGAGCAAGTGGTTAATAATGGTTCAGTATTATGATCTCAGGGATTTAAAACCAGAAGAACTCATATATCACGAACCAAGCCCAGCCTGGGGCCTCGGGAGAGATCCGACGTGTAAGTTGAACGTCACTAGAAGAGAGATATAATTTCAAGCCTTTAGCCATTGTAAACCATCCGGAAAAGTGATCATATTTTCACTGTTTATGATAGACCGTAATATTACAGCGGCCCAGCTTGAGTATGTCCGGCGAATCTTCGTTCTGGTGCCGGCTGGTCGTCCCAGGTGACTGACTATATTCCATCATTTAGTTATTTTACTAATAAAAAATCTCTTGCCGAAGAGACAAACGGATAATATGACCATATACTTCTATGACAAGTATTATCATTCGGATCCGCGTCTAATGCTCGCCTTCAATGAGTCATGGACTGACCTTTGTATCAGTGATGGGGGCACATACTTATCTGAAAGTTATTTACAAATTAGTCGGCAAGGTTATAAAGGCTCAGCTATATTTATATCGTTTCTTGTCTTAGGGCCTTTAAGGTAGTTTGAATTGAGGTTTTCTCGGACCCTCTCCTCGCAGCAAGCTGCAAGCACTTAGCCAACACTTAGCATTGCAAACTAGTAAATGTTTTCCGTCAGTATTTAAATTTCATTTCATAAATAGATATAAATGGTGCAAAAAATAAGACATTTAGCCTCCAATATTCTGGCATTCATCATTCGGAAATAACGAAGGTTTCTCTCTTGACTCGAGGTGAGGAAGCTTAGACGTCCGGAAGTATGACGTAAGCATTCTGACTCAGCTCACGAACAGAGATTGGTTCCGTAGTCGGTACCGCCGAGCCGCGACAATCCAAATCTCAATTCAAGCTTTCTAGCACAGCGTATTATCGATTGGTGAGAGAAGATTCATCTGAGTCAGTTCGTCTTCAGCTTCAACGGCTCCGAAGGTCAAAATGTGTCTTGGAAGGCGTGGTATATAGGTCCGAAAAGACTGAGAAGTGTAGTGAGCAGCCTCACTCTTTCACATTTCAATTTTCACTGAGCAATGTTTAGGACTGTCATACCTTACATTACCATCTCAAACTCCATCTCAAACTCTACAATGACCGAGGAAACATCCTCCCAATTTTCTCTATTCAAGGACTGTATTGCACGACGGGTCATGGCACATCCGAGTATGAGCTCCGAAGCAGACGACTCATTGGACGATTTCTCAGCTTTTCTCGCCTCCGAAGCATGGTCAACCCTCCCGAGTTCCCTGAAATCTGCAACAAACGAAACCAAGTCGGCTGTCCCCGATCTGGAAAACATCCCATTAGACACACTATCCGGTGCGTTCACCGATACGCTCCTGTCCTACGAAATCGCAGCAGATGAGGATGAAGTTATGAAATTTTTACGGCGGGCACTCGAAGAATACATCGAAGAAGCGTGTGCGGCGCCTCCTGTTTGGGTTCGAACTCGCGCGGAAGAATGCGAGATTTGTGGAAGGGCTGTTCCACTTACTTATCACCACCTTATACCCCGATCAACCCATACCAAAGTCTTGAAGAAAGGCTGGCATTCGGAAAATATGATCAACTCCGTTGCATGGTTATGCAGGTGAGAGTCCGTTTGCAATAGCACATAATTGACTATTTTACTCACGATTTTGTCCGGAAGATCCTGTCACTCTACAGTCCATAGAGCGGCTAGTAACGAAGATTTAGCACGATACTTTTATACGGTGGAATTACTTTTAGAACGAGAAGATATCCAGAAGTGGCAGAAATATGCCGCAAAGCAACGGTTTGGAGTGAAATGGAAAGCAAGCCATCACAAGGACTTACCACCGGACGCATGACAAGTTATCTGATTTTTCTGTACTTATCATTTATTCCAATTGTCATTTAACAGTCATACATATAATGGTTATCGCACCTCGTTGTGCACCCAAGTTTCCGTAATAGAGGATTCGAAGTCCTGCAGACGAGATGCATGTTAGTAGCCGATATTGCCCTCTGACTATATATCGGCTTCATAGGCTATCATGCAACCAGTCCAATAGCAGTCAGCCAACACGATCAAGCAAAGCTCCTCACAGGATTCTCTCTGCAACTTTGTTCGATCCCATTTCGGACTAGAACTGCGTTTTTCAAATCCGAAATTTACTTCTTTCATATGCACCGCAGCATATCAGTGGTGACACTGAAGGTCTAAGCCTAACAGAGGACCGTGATCCTTCTTTGGTTACAGCTTACTACAGCGACAGGTTTCGAGTTTTTATTTTTATCAGCTCTAAAGATAAATATCTAAGATGAAGAATCGTTTGAAGTTGAAACATTATTTCCATCTGTACGTATCACTGTCGTATCTCTCTATGTGGACTTCATTGATGACATCCTTCTCGCCTTCTCGCTTCCTAGTGACGGTTGTCTATTTAGCCGCTTGTGTCAGGAATTGTGCATCGTATCATCCTAAGTAGATACCATTTTCTACACGTATTAGGCTTGTGCGTGTGATGATTGATTTATGGGCGGTTTGTATTTCCAATAACTCGTCAGGTATTTAACCTGCTGGATCATGAATTAAATCACCATACTACCAGAGTCCCAACTACAAATACCACGATGGCGGACGCTAGTGCCATTGAGAAAAGCATTCAATCTTTAGAAGCAATAAGCGCGTATATGTGAATTGAACCGGGTTGGTCTTCTCACTAGTAGTACTAATCGATCTCTGAAGAACATACGAAAGATATGCAACTGGCGTATTAACCACACTACTTCTCTACCACTATTTCTAACTTTTCGGGTATGAATGAATAAATACTCCGATACGTCGTCAAATTAACCGAGTATGCAGCAAGAACAATTGTGAGTATGGTCCCAAAGGAAAAACATCTCCACGCTTTTTTTGGTCGCCTTTCGCTATCCTCCCATCATTGCATTTATTCTGTACCAGAAAATCAACATGGACCACTTTTATACTTGAACCCATAACATTTGCAACCACTTTACAAGGCTGGGGTTTCTGGTGGTTCCGCATAGTGACGGGTCCCATTATCAGTGCTGCTACGGGAGGTAAGTACTCTATCTCTAAAAATAAATCTCGACATTTACATTCTGTCAGTCATCCTCAGTGAATTTAATCGTTCTATAATCAATCGATCGTCTAATCTATCGTATAGTACTACGCGTTTAGGCTATGTATGCTCGAAGTCAGGCATGTCGTTAATTCTTCATCTCGCCTTGACTAATTCCGGAACAAATGTAGCTCGGTGGGTATTGTGTATTACTACTACGATATATTTAGGACAACTAGGAGTGGTTATTGTAAGTCATCCTCCATGTCATGGACGCCGGCGAGTTTTGACAATCGATGTTAAACAGAGGTCATTATGGAAAGATGCCACCGCACCTTTAGTCCAAACTCAGGTGCTGGGTAATACTCTAAATTTATGCATCTCTCAGAAGGAACTCATAACAGGGAGCAGGTGTGAGCATTTATAACAATGATTGCTGAAGACTTCACGGTCCAGCTCTTAGCCTGACACTTGTTTCTCCTCTAGCCCTTGCGCCTCTCTTCGTTGCCGCCATCCTCTTTGATTTTACAATATTTGCTTTCACGTTTGGAAAAGGCATTATGATCAGTAGACTCAGTTTCCGTTCCATTACTCAACATTATTATCCGGATCGTAATCCGTATTTCATGTATGTCCCACTTTCCCGATTACTTGTACCAAGATTCACATTGCAATGATACTAACGCCATTTTTTTCGTCAATCTAATAAAAGTGTGTACCATACTGGTATGTAAAAGATGTATAGGGTGTACCTAGTATTGTCTTATCAAGGCCTTTCCTCCTAGGCCATGCTGTTTAGTGTAAGAATCGTATTGTCTCTTAGAAGATCGAAACCGGGTTAACAATGCATACGGCAGACATATTTCGGAACGATCAATGTTCAGATTTCCGGATGTAAGTGTCTTTTTACAAGGTATATATGATGCAACTGTTTACCCTCTGTACCGTATAGAATCACAGCCGTCCTAGTTTTAAGGTTATTCCTCCTTCTGTGGCATTTCAATTCGTTTAAGTTTACAACCTCTTCATACACCTCAGAGAAGCCGCACATCGTTCTGCCAAACCCCAATTATCTTATCATATAACAAGTGGTGAACTATTCCCGCAATGTCTTCAAAGTAGAAGTCAGAACGGCGTAAGGAGGTCAAGGTGGGGTTTTACTAATCAACCTATTTGGACCATGACTTCAGCTATTGACGATGTAGGAGTAGAACTACGAGGTCTCATGGGGAACGAGGTAGAAGATCCGGTCCCAGATCTCTTTGAGATTCGGTCTGAAGCTGGAAGAGGAACATTTGTAATTAATGATCATTCAAGGGAGAACTTCGAATATGTACATGGTAGTATATACGGTGAATAAATGTTCGGATCTTATGCTACATTTCGGAGAAATCATGAAATAAATACTTCACAGATTAAATCAAATTATACAACGTCGTAGAAAATCCTTACGCTGAGCCTGAGCCTCGTTCATGTTCGGTAGCCCCCGCAGCCCTATCAGTCTGAATCAAGTGACATAGGATATCTATCTACAGAGCAGAGGTGAAGCAGTCGATATAGATATATTAAGATTAGGAGAGGGATATATAAACAATTGCGACTTGATACAGCGATGATATTCGCAACGCGGGGTATACACAGTTCGAGGGTGTCCGTCGTTAACCGTGAATATCATTTTGGGCATCAAAATTAGCGTGCATGAGGCGGCCTCGCAAAGTTGGCATCGCAGAGGTAGATAGCATCACATCTGGAACGACTACCGTCAGTGGATACGATAAGAATATCGATTGTCACCGGATTGGCACACTCACATTGTTCAACTTTCAGTATCAGTATCATGGTCAGGGGTCCAATCTGCCCTTCCCTTGTATGTATTACCGGTACTCTCTTTCTCACTCTGAACATACTCCCTTACAACGCCTTCCATGAAGCTCCAGTCCCAATCAGTGCCTTGCATAAAGATCTGTGAAAAGCGGTTTAGCCTAGAACACTTGCCGTTGGGAAGCGTCACTTTTGCCTGCTCAAAGTCCTGCAAGCTATTAGTGAATTGATTTCTAAGTGAGCGACGAAAGCTCGAACGCAAGACAACGTTCCGCGTATAAAGCTCCTTTGACCAATCAACATCTTGAATGAAAATCGGGTATTTGTAGAGGAAGTAAAGGGGTACTGTATGAGAAAATTCCCAGTCTATCACAGCAGTTAAACGAGGATGACCATCATTAATTGTGAATAGCATATCTTGGGCATCGAAGTCGGCGTGCATAAGGCGAAATGGGAGCTTTACGAGGTTGTAATGATCATCAGACGCAAAGTAAGTGTGTAGGAAATGTCTAACCTCGGAAATGAGCGTCTTGACGTTGGGATTTGTGGGAGATCATCGATGAAGGACTCCAGATACGCCAAAGCCGATGTGAACGGACCTTTTGTGAGAACGCGAATGGTGTCTATACCATTTTTTCCCACTCCAATTGAGGGGATGAGAGGACCGACGGTGAAGTCTTCCCTAATAGAACCGATAGAATCGAATTTGCATCTCGCAAGCTGCGCAATAACTGCTGTGATCTGATGAAGGACGGATTTTTGATGTTCAATGCTGAGATCATCCCATATACGATAGAGGTGCTGTCCTTCCATATATTGCATGACCATGAATTGCATCCCAACGTCGTTATCCGGG
>KN837332.1:0-10056 GCA_000827215.1 Sphaerobolus stellatus SS14 | reverse complement strand
GTACCGTATAGGCGCACAGCAGATCCCAAGGAGCGACAAGCGCCAATCCCCGACTCCGACTCAGTTTTTGTCAATTTTGTTACATTTTTTTTTTTTTTCCTTTTTAAAAATCAAGTGCTGAGTAGTGATTATTTGAGCTAGGCGAACACTCTTGTAAAGATGTAAACTATGAGTCTGTGACATAAGTATACCAGAATCACCCTAACTTTTAATTGTTGCATCGAGAAATTTAATGCCCGAACATGGAATTGTTTATTTTTCTCCAACGGGGATTATGGGCAGAAAGGCGCCATGAACCTCTATATACTGCTAACAAAGCCATGTGATATATGTTTACGGGGAATATTATATTCAACGGGTCCACAAGTGCCCTCCCTCGCTTCGTTCGGAGTCGGGGAAGACGACTTGGTACGAACCTAGCAGTTTCGGCCGTAAGACGGTACAGTGTCCAATGGTTTCATATTGGGTATGAATCTATGATTCAAATGGGAGACGTTGATTTTGATCAATATTGCGAAGCGCCGAGACGCGACCTCTCAGCATTGAAGCTTCGCTCCGAGTCCTCCCTCACAAGTACTGTCTCATGCCCTCTCATCCTCTTCAGTTCTCATGTGATAGGTATTATCTATTAACCGTGACAGTCAATTTCTTTTACTTACTTACCAATCTTAAAGCTTACATAAGTATATATGGTACTGGAGATGGAAACCCGTAGGGGGCCGTGGCTGAAGCCTGTCGTAACGGAAAGCTGTTGCACCTATGTGGCATGAAAGCTAACTACAGGATGGCTCCACTGAAGGGAGAGCTTACGGCTCCAACACACAATAAGTAATCTAAGTATTCTACGCACAATTACTTACTCAAATTCAGCTCAGATTTGCGCAATACCCTATGCGTACAGTCTCAAATGTCGGCATATGTGCGAGAAACTTCGCCGGCTGGCCAGGCGTAGCAGTTGTGCGACCGACAGACTGAGAAGGATGACCACGCGTGATAATTCAATGACCTGAATATGAATAATAGAAGTCTAACTCACCAACATCATCCAACATTCCTTGGCACAACGGGACTCAGGGTATCAAGGAAGTATAAGAAGTTGAGCATAAAACAGATATGGTCCGCAATCTTTTATTTCTTACAAATCGCTACACTCTTTGTCATGAATGCGAGCAACGCCGAGATATTAGGAACTGTCGAGTTACTGGTAATGATCGTTACATGATATTGGCAAAGAAGGGAAGTGGAAACATACTTTAGGTTTGCTAGGGTTCAGGGTATTGCACATAGCACAACGTTCAGGGGAAGGAGGGGACTTGCATACCCCGCATACCACGGGCCATAACTGACGAGACTCCGAGGGGGAGTGATTCTTATGATTGCTTGAGCTGCAGACCCACTCCGTCTTTGTACAATGTTTAGGCTGGAATTTGTTCATCTTGTTATCCAATTCGTAGAGGAAATACAGGGGGAAATAAGCGAATTCCCAATATATTAAACAGCTAAACGAGGGAGCCAGGCCGTCGTAAGCGTGGATAGGATATTTTTGGTATTGAAGTCGGCATGTATGAGGCGCAATGACTATAAGATTGTGGTGATAAACCCAAGGTAGGGCCTAGGAGATTGGTGACGTTGGGATTTGTCTGGAGATCACAGACGAAGGAGTCTAGATACACCAAAGCCAACGTGAACGGACCCTTGGTGAGAACGCGAATAGTGTCTATACCGTTTTCTTCCTTCCAGTTGAGTGGACGATCGACTTCCCGAAGACCGATGGAGTTAAATTTGAAATAACCATTAAATAGCTGCGCAAGAACTGCCGCGATCCTGTCAAACCAAACGTCAAGCACGGCTTTCTGACGTTCAGTGCTAAGATCATCCCATCGATAGACGGATTGCCCTTCCATATATTGCCTGACCATGAATTGCATCCCAATGTCGTTATCCGGATAAATCTCAATCATGTAGACCTCGGGAACGAGAATGGTTGCGGGTGCACGTACGCAGCGCATTGTTGCGACCTCACCGGAGAGTTTCTCTGTAGATGCTGAACGCGCGATGTAGTTGGTATCGGGAGAGTCAGTATTATGCATTAGTAATTACGGACAACCATCTCGTGGTATCTCCTTCTCGTCAGCTTTTCCCATAATATATTTTACTTCGAGAGATCCAAGAGAACACGGGCCTGAAGAGCTTGAAAATTTGGATTCAATCCGGGATATTCATCGTATTCGTATGCCTTATCGTCCCGTTGAATCGTTAGTACTTGTCGAATTGTTCCACTTGCGATGGTCGGACAACGCCGGGAATAAAACCGTCTTGATGGATCTTTTGCAGGAGACTAAGTACGGCCAAATCTGCGAAGTAGCCTGACGGAACGGTTGCGAGTCTCGTATTACGGCGCCGTAGAAACGGTCTATACAGGTATGGTACCGAGCCACAGTCCCATACCAACATAGTGGCATAGGTATACTCGACAGCAAACATGCTTGTCTACAGGAGCACGAATTAAACATGCACAACGCAGAGGTCTTCGTCTCATAAACAAATGGAACGGGAGGTATGGTGGGGTACCATGCGTATATTCGACGCCATTCTCACAGGAACACTGTTCCCGTGACGGGTATATAGATAGTTGGCGGTGGAAGCAGAGCACACTGCTTTAAATATTCGCGATTTGTCTGTAGTTATTAGTAGAGAGACGAATACTAGATTTAATATACATACTTACTATCCTAGAGAAATTCGAATAGAATAGTATTCCCATTTTGTTCGTCGGAGACGATGATCGAGGAGCTTCAATCCAGAGCAGGCTTGGGTTTCCGATATATTATTTCAATAGGCCGTTTCAGAATTATTGGCCGAGATTCGAATACGTGTGTGGTAACATAAAAAACTAAACAAAAATCGCTTTCATCTGCCAGATAGAAAATTATGAACCATTCGAGTTCTTCGTCGTCCTTCACCGTTGAACGTTAGCGGACGTTGATGGTGAGCAACGACGGACAATTCTTGCTCGCCCACCGAGTTCCCTTAGAGCATTTTGTTTTGTTTTCTTCCCGTTTAAGCCGAAGTTCTATAACCTCAATCACTTCTAAATAAGCTAAATTGTAGACACTGCTTACCTTTCACGCAGTCAACAAACCTGAAGCCGAAATTTCCCGTAAGTAGCAACCGCTTCTATAGCAAAGTTGGTTTGGGAAGCTTTAGAACTTCCCCAGCTTCAGGAGTAGTGTGTTTCGAAGGCGTTGGAAGAAAAAATGAGTGGAGAAAGATGCGACCGCCGGCGCAACATCTTAAATCCCGCGCGTTCACGCGTGGTTCGACCAGCCTTCTGGTTGGTGTTCCACCGTCTTCTGGATCACATATCAAATAGGAAGAGATATAGCCAAGATATAGCACTATCAATTACTCGAAGGAGGGGAATGCACGCGGGCGCCAATGAGCCATGTAAGGCCCCTTATTCAGCTGCTGTCCAACGAAATTGGTTCCACTTCCAATCTGCTGCCTGCTTGTCGACCTCCGCAGCGCCGCGAACAAGAACTCCACTGCGAACAGTTCTTATTTCAACATACATATCTTCTTTTAGCTCCAAAACACCGCTTTAACAGCCAAAATGACGCGTCTCTCCTATTTTAGGCATCCGTCCCACTGCTCCGACTCACATCTTGCGTCATAGGCTCCGCCCCGCCTCTTCATCCAAAAGTAATACAAAATATGGACGATGCCCCAGTGCATTCTGTCTTTCCACGACTCCCTTACACCCTCATTTTCATATCTATAACTCCTTCGTATGCGGTTCCCGCACCCAAAACATTCGAGACAGGATCCAGCGACGGCGGGTCCTAACAATGCAAATCCCGACGTGAACATGAACGCGAACGAGAAGAATACTCCTAATACGAGCATGAACACGAATAGTAATGCTGCCTCCTCATCCTCATGGCGCAACTCAGACGACACGTTCCGCTCAGGCAATACAGGGACGGCACTTCCACCCCTCAACTACACCGTCCACACACCAAAACGCCGCCTGCGAATAATCATCTTCTCAGTGCTCATCTTCATCGAAGCAGGGATTCTTCCCCTCATCCTCTTCTACGCGCTTAAACTCGGCGCACATCTATCCGTCACTGTGAACTTGGCGATTATCACAGCATTCGTAGGGACGTTCTCGGGGCACAAATTCGGTCTACGGATGTGGTATATGTGGTTCGCAAAGAACGGATATGAGTACCGCCCTATTGGTTCAGGGAGATGGGGCGTCGATATGTCTCAGTGCGTATCCTATCTTATCCTTTAACACACTGTCCTACCGTATCCTAACGCGTTCTCTCTCCTCTAGAATCCTAATAAGCATCGGCCTCGGTGGATTCTTCGTCCCGCTCATCATCGGTTCATCCATGTACGTATTTTATCTTCATCCATCGCGCATAATCCCGCCTAACATACTATCTTATCACCTACAGAACCCCAGCTTCCCCTCCAGCAGTCGCGATGGCCCTCCCTTGCCTCATGATAACCATCTGTTTGCCCCTCCTCCTCACCGGTCTCTTCCCGCACCGCATCCGCATGCCCTTCCGCGTCTCCTCCTTACCGTCCTACGAACCCCTCCCACCTCTAACATATACCTACGTCGAAGACATCGTCGCCGTCGACGGCGGAGGCGGCCTCCAATTCCGTCACGCCTGGCGCGAACGCTACGAAGCGTCTACCGTCATGCGTAAACTCCTCCGCGACATGGCACTGTTTTGGGGATTCGGAGGCACGTTGATTGCTGGAGCGTTGATTGCGATTGCTTGGACGACAGCGCAAGATGTGGGGTATGGAATTGGGTTTGGTGTGCCGTGGATTTGGGCGTTTGTGTGGACCCCAGTGACGGTTTGGTGGTCGAGGAAAGAGCTGGCTAGGGAGAGGAGAGAGTGGGAGAGTGCGCCGCAGCTTGCGCATAGGGAGGTTAGTTTGCATATTAAGGAGGGGAAGGAGGGCGAGGCGGAGGAGAGGATTAGGCAGAATAATGAAGAGGCGGCGGTTAAGCAGAATAAGGAGGAAGCCCAGGTTGCGGAGAGGGAGAGGGTGGAAAATAGGGTGTAAGGTGTGATACACGTGAACTTCGTATTTGATGCGTTTCTGCCGTTTGCTCTTATTGTATTCTTAATAAGCTTTTTGTTACGTCCTCCAAGTGTTAACTCTGTATCTATACCACGCATACATTGACGCATAGAACCATGTTTTTAATGAAATCCATTCATGCATGCCAATTTATACTCATGATCGACATTGAACGACATTACATGGTAAAATCTTTCATTAGACCATAATTTAGGACCAAAAGGTCACAAAAGAGTCGAAAAAGAATACTAGGACCGGGAATCGAACCCGGCGCGCATGCTAATATACTGCAGAACTCCGCATTGGGAAGCATGCAGGTTACCACTACCCCACCCCAGTACTTGTGATAGCTTCAGCACCGTTCCATCAGGTACGTAGGGACTCGTTTTATAACCAATGGGAAATTGGCGATTATGCTGGCGGTAAGTATTTAATAATTGATGAGGGCGTTCGATGGGCGCTAATATTTAATATGGGAGTTTATATGACATGTATTTGTTTACAGGATTTTATTTACAGGACTAATTTCTCGACTGCTATTGGAAGGGGCCATGGAAGGTCCTCAATGCCAGTGGAATAGCCCAAACTCCAATAACTGCTCATGTCCGTAAGGTCCCTCTAACTCCATCCTATTGAACCACGGAAACTAACAACACCCATTACAACATCTTTGATATGATATTCTCGATCAGTTAAACCAAAAAAAAACACATAAAGAAAAGAAAAACTCACCCGTTTCTAACAGCGCAACACCTCTTTGCGAAAAGCTGCGCGGCCTCCGCAGGACTCATGTCGCGTCCGATGAGGTGTTCGCCCGTAGTTAGACGAATGTCAACTGTCATTTTAATTAAATTATATTAAATTCGCAGAGAACGAATGGAAGTGGTATGACGAAGGAGACAAAATAGGATTTAGAGGCATACGTACGTTCTGCGAACCTCTCGTGTACGTCCTCGGCACGTTTGGTAATTCCGTTAGGGAAGTGCTATTATATTTGTTGAGAATATTTCTGAACGATTTAGGATGGCAATGCGTACACGAGCTCTCAAGGCAGCATAATCCACTGTGGGAGCAGGTTCGGGGGTGGCGGTGACACCGACGAAGAGCAATGCAAGAACGGGGAGGAGGGCGGAGGCCAGTTTCATTGTGGTTTAAGTCGCACTAGCTGGTTTGTGAGACTGGAGATGGGTTTAAGGTAAGGCGGAACAGTGGCCTTTATACCCTCGCATGAGTGCCAACCCTCGTTGGGGACATCACTATATCTGAAAACTAAAATTTCAAACTGTCTGATTGGAATCCAGTGGAGTGACTAGATAACAATTTTATCAGTCTCGTGGACTACTGAGTCTATATCTGACTATATCTGAATATTAGAAATTTCAAACTGTCTGATTGGAATCCAGTAGAGTGACTAGATAACACTTTTATCAGTCTCGTGGACTACTGAGTAACATGCGATCTCGGACTCGGAGGGACGCCTCAAGCTTCACCGGCAGGTGAAGGTAACTATATCATATATGCAATTATACATGATGACTGCTATGGAGGTCTTCAGTTCTTCCGTGCAGTCTACTGCCAGATTGATGAGATAACTCTTTGAGTCTAGATTGACTTTGAAATTACTTGAATGCGATCCTGAGAGGAGTGTCTATAATCATTGAAGTCATTTCTTCCCTATCCGTCTCTCTCACGTCAATTTCAATTTGAGTAAGCCATCAAGACTCCGAAATACCTGGCAAGTCGTGATTATGAACGGAAAATTAACTGAGATAGAATCTCAAAGGCTTCCCCTTCGGCCCTTCTTCGGGGGCGGGTTCCTTTGTTGTTGCGTTGGCCGGCGTTAGTTTTTGGATATTCTTCTTATAATAGTTTAATGCTAAGCAGCTTTTTGTGGTGTTTTTGGTTAGACGTCCTCCGGACCAGTGAATCTATCGATACTGGTGTAGACCGCTGCTTTTTAACGTATTCGAGCTGTGATGAGATATATTGAGAGGCACCAAGCCCGCAGACAGCAACGATGGAAGGTACGTTTCTGGCGAAACTGTTTTCCCGTGAGTGAGCACTCAAGGCCCGTCAGAGGAATTCGAAGAGTTACATACCTTGAACTTGGCCTAAACATATAGTTAAAGGTTGGGTATTCTACGATACATGACATATATATAATAATAATAAATGGTACACTCCGTGAAACAGAGAGGAGGTTTACTGATACAATATTTCCTGACTAGTAGGACCTAATTATTGTGAGAGATGTCGCCTCGTGCTCTAAATTGGCAATGAATCCACGAAGGTATAAGAATGACAATGAAGACGCACTGTTGTATGGGAGATCACAACTGGTAATGGGCGAGACTGGATCAGTCTCTCCTCGCAGTTGAGACGAATATTCAGGAGTAAACGACTACCGAGCACAGAAACCACCGCTGGTATCGATCTAAATTATGCGGAAACAAACATGGTTATCATGTCGTGTTCTTCAAACAAATAAACATCCTCTTACTCGATTCCACTGGATATAGCTGAGGGTTCCTTGGTAAATTTAAGTATAATAGTAGTCACAATAAGGACGGCTAAAATGCTGGTCCCTTCAATCAAGATATTTTAGTTGACCAAATTCGAAAGCGAAGCTTACCTTAAAAAATAAAGTACACTATAAATCATCATGATGTTCAGTCTTTAAGTAGTTTAACGCCGGTTGGAAAGAGTCCCCACCTATCCTTTATCAGACTCCGCAACAGCCAAATACCTCTTGGATACCGGTACGCTTCCCATGCCTTGCGCACCATGAGCCCGCACAGAATAAACTGGTCGACAATATGTGGGAGTGTAATAAAGGGCAATAGAGGTAGGGATTTCACACGGAAGCAGCCATTGATTTCGTCAGAAGTCTGGAAGGAACCTGTCGATTCGTATTTACTTTAGGTTAGAATATTATTCTCTTAAAATGGCAAATATGTACCTCCTAACAAAATGGCAAACCATATCCAAAGGGTTATGATAGTGGAACTGAAGCCGATCGCGGTGAAAAATAATAGGATGTATCTGGAACGATTGTAGACAGCATACAGCTACATGAATGGTAGTTAATTATAAACTTGTGATACAGTATTATGTCAATGCTTACTCTGATGATTAGAGTAACTTATTTAAGGATAGATATTAGTATAGTTGGAAATTCCAACTTGAAAGATCAGATTCAGGTTTTACCCACTTTGGCTTAGAGATATGACAGATTCTATTCTAGAAAAGGCAGTATTAATCTGAGAAGTCATACGAGTAAAGGAAGTAAAAGGATATCTTACAGGATTCCCTGAGCGTAGAGATAGCCATGGCAGCTATAAATACTGAATATGAAGGACATTTCACGTGAGTAAAGTAAGCAACTCGCAACTGGATAAACGTGGCGTGTCAGGGAAATATTAGAAGACCAGAGTTGGGACATACTTCAGGGGTTAGATCAAGTCTAAACAGCACTGATGTAACCAAGATCGTCAATTAAGAATTCCAGTACTATTTTGACTTGTCTTCTAACCTATGGCCTGTAGGCCTGTCGTCAAAATACCCAAGTAACGTAACTGCGGTGCATAAATAATCATTAGAACCTAACGCTAAGCAGTGCTGGCACGACCATGATATACTTACCAACAGATAGAGACAAGTTCCCAATGTGCCCTCCCTTTTCCACATATATCGGATCTTATATTTCGGGTCAAATTTAATTCTTTTTAAAAATCTACAGGATGATGAATACCTCCGTGGCGATAGTAATAGCTTGGAGTCTAATGAGAACGATGTCACACATACAATATTTCAAAGAGACATACTATAATCATAGAGTACAAGTGCCAGAGAGGCCGCACTGGCACACCTTGCATACGCAACTGTCAACGAATTATGGAGATAAGATTAACTGTGACGCTTCCACAAAAGACGTACGATCTTGCACAAATTCTGCGAGCATGTCGTCCTTGATTTCTGCAGGTGACATATTTACGGGAATTAAATTTGAGGTGTCGCTATACTAGTTGGGTCAATGGTAGAGAGCCTGGAAGATCACCACATGCAACGAAAGCTTGCGGAGGAAAAGAAGTAATCGGTTGCCATATTGGCTTTAGAATCCACTCACTTGAAATATACGGCTGGCTGGCTGATTTGAGTGATATGATTATTCAGGTAGTGTTGCCGCTAATTCGGCGCAGTCCGGTCTAAGCGTTATCTCCGTCCCCAGCCATCCATCTCTATCACATCCAAACCCCAACCCCAACCCATTCAACCCGTGAACTGAACCATTTATAGACTGAATCAGTCCGAACTATACCGTCAGGGGATAAGCGCAAACCTAAGTCCACTATGGGAGTTAGACCCGGAGCGCAAATCAATTTGGACTGGAGAGCAAATTTGGACTGTATGCTCGCCAATGCAATCAGGGTTTTTCCAGTCCCCTTTGTTCTCAAAAGCAAAACTTTTGCACTGGCCCATTCCGAAGTCCGCAATCTCTATATACGGCTGCCCATATCCTACACTTCATCTTATTTATATTTCGCCGCCTTTTCATATATACTTGAATAAATAATGTATTTGAGATAATTATTATACATAGAGCATCATAATAAACACATCATCAGGAAACCTGGCAAGTGTACATAAGCTATATAGCGCTATCAGAGCATTTATAGTGTCCTATAGCATTTGTAGAACAAGCATTTATGCTAGGAATGCTATATAGTACTATATAGTTTATGTACAACTTGCCAGATTTCCTGATGATTGTCACCCCTACCTGTTCACCTTATACCCAGCTTTGCCTCATGAGACCATTGGGGTATTGCATATGATGAAATTAAGATCCTTTCAAGTGACTGATACTAAATAACACAGGGATCAGTGTGAATATACTTTAGAACAGCTTATGACTCACCAGCTGTATTGCATATCTCTGCTCTCATT